>CM042837.1:3246491-3396491 GCA_023653725.1 Bungarus multicinctus | reverse complement strand
TTTCACCCTCCCAGGGGTTCGAGGAAAAGCTCCGGAGCCCGGGAAAGGATAAAAACGCCCCCCCCCCACCTGTCATGGTGCAAGAGGTTGACTAGGCCACGCCCACCTTGGCCACACCCACCTTGGCCACGCCCACCCAACCACCGGGCAGCGAACCCCTTGCTAACATTTTTGAAGCCCACCCCTGGATTCCGCAGAGGCTACCAGAGAGCAGAACAGAGCAGCGGTCAGAAGCATCTCTGCTTTTTCGGCGGATTCCATTTTTGTTTTACTCTTATCCAATGCAATTCTTCCGCCCGGCCCCTTTGTCACTCCCAACTGACCGGAGGAGATGTTCTGGTACGTGCTGATGTTCCAGAGGGTCTGGAAGGCATCTCTCGAGGCATCTGGGTTCAAAGACATCAACTGGGGAAAGGGGGAGAAAAAATACAGAGCGTCAGTGAACACGAAGAAGAAGAAAGGCACCCCCGGGGAGCAGCCCCTCATTCGCACACAACGGCAGCGGCTGTGAAGTGTCTGTCCTGCGGTCAGGGACTTCCGGGGCTAAACCTCACCTTGGCTGGGAATGCACCAGGCCACAGGTGGGAAGGGAGGTAATATTCAGCCGGTTTGGACCGGTTCTCGAGAACCGGTAGCGGAAATTTTGAGTAGTTCATAGAACCAGCCCCGCCAGCCCCATCTCTTCTCTGCCTCCCATTGAGTCCCAGCTGATTGGCTGGGTCTTCCTTGGTTGCCCTGCACAGGAGAACAGAGCTGGTAAGCAGGTTAGTGAGGTGGGGAGAGAATGGGGATTTTGCAGTAATCTTCCTCTGCCACGCCCACCAAGCTACACCAAGCCCACCAAGCCATAGTCACAGAACTGGTAATAAAAATTTTAAATCCCACCACTGTTCCTGGTAATGGCTCTGTCAACTCATAAAATATTTCTATGGTCTTTTTAGAGTTGCCAACAGTAAGGAAGCGGGGAAAGGGGTTTGAAAGAGCACTGTGGCAGGTTGGAAACCAAAAGTGCATTCCATAAATGGTTGCCCTGCATGGGAGAACGGAGCTCAAAAGCAGGTTAGGGGGATGGGGAGGGATCCTTCCCCTGCCACGCCCACCAAGCCACGCCAACCACCAAGCCACGGTAGTTAAAAAGTTTGAATCCCACCATTAGTTTCCAACCTTTATAGCTCCCCTATAAAACAATCT
Source organism: Bungarus multicinctus (assembly GCA_023653725.1). Taxonomy (NCBI): domain Eukaryota; kingdom Metazoa; phylum Chordata; class Lepidosauria; order Squamata; family Elapidae; genus Bungarus; species Bungarus multicinctus. Next base: position 3,395,300 of record CM042837.1, on the reverse strand, counting down.
CGCGGTAACCCATTTCTCTGCAGCTGCTCCCCAAGGCAACCCTTTCTTTGCTTTTCCAAATGAATATTTCTCCTTTCCTCACAGCTGTCTGGCTTTCATTTTTATTTAGCATTGCACAAGGATTGGGGCTCGAGTTGGAACCCCAAATTATTCTTCTGATACTTTCTTGTAGAGTTGCCAACCAAACCGGTCCTTGGTCTCATCAAGAGTTCACAGGAGCAAATAATCGTTGCTTTTTACAACCTTGGTATTATGGACAGAGGGGGGATTCAGCCAGTTCTGAGCAGTTCTGGAGAACCGGTAGCGGAAATTTTGAGTAGTTCAGAGAACTAGCAAATACCACCTCTGACTGGCCCCGCCCCCATCTATTCTCCGCCTCCCGAGTCCCAGCTGATTGGCTGGGTCTTCTTTGGTTGCCCTGCACAGGAGAACGGAGCTGGAAAACAGGTTAGTGGGGTGGGGAGGGAAGGGGGATTTTGCGGGAACCTTCCCCCTGTCATGACTACCAAGCCGCAGCCACAGAACCGGTAATAAAATTTTTAAAATAAAAATGGGGATTTTACAGTATCCTTCCCCTGCCACGCCCACCAAGCCCACAGAACTGGTAGTAAAAAAAAAATTGGAATCCCACCTAGAGCACTTCTCAACACCACAAATGCCAGGAGCACTCTTGTTTACAGAGGTGTTCTGCAAACATTGGATATTTTGCTCATCCGGATAATAAGCATCCTGGCAGCGAGAGCACCAGGTCACGGATGGCTGAGCTATATAATTGCCAACTTGGAGCATTATCTGACCGTTTTACAGCATCAAGCGGTGACCTGCAAGGGTGGTGGATTCTTTTCCTTGGAGGCAAGTTGCTCACTCGTCTCTCCTTGCTTTTGCAGGTTCTGTTCCCACCGGAATCAGTTGCACATCTCGCCCAGCCGGGAGATTCCCAAGAGACCACCCACACACGCTGCAGTGAATGATCTAAAACAGTCATGACGGATGATGGGCCGTCGAGTCGGCATTGACTTTTCGGGCGGCCACACGGATAAATTTTTCTCCATGATCCTGAACAGTTACTCTCGTCCAATAGTAGTGATGGGAGAGTTGTATTTCTAACGCCCCCTCCTCCCTGCTCAAATCCAATGGAGCAGAGCAAATGTTTGGCATGGCCTTCTCTACCTGGATGTGTTTATTATACTTGGGGAAGTTATTGAATCCACCTGGAGCCAGAATGCAACCCCGGGAGGCACAAGGGCAGAAACCAGCTGTGGATATCCTAACAAGCAAAGCAGGTGGAGGGAAGAGGAGCAGAGACCTTGCACATAGCAATAGCTGTAGCACTTAGATTTATATACTGCTTTATAGTGCTTTAGGGACGCGGTGGTTCAGTGGCTAAGACGCAGAGCTTGTCAATCAGAAAGGTCGGCGGTTCGAATCCCCAGCGCCGCGTAACGGAGTGAACTCCCGTTCCTTGTCCCAGCTTCTGCCAACCGAGCAGTTTGAAAGCATGTAAAAAAGGCAAGTAGAAAAATAGGGACCCCTTTGGTGGGAAGGGAACAGCATTCCATGCGCCTTCGAAGGCATTTAGTCCTGCCGGCCATATGACCACGGGGATATCTTCGGACAGCGCTGGCTCTTTGGCTTCATAATGGAGATGAGCAGCGCCCCCTAGAGCCGGGAACGACTAGCACATATGTGCAAGGGGATCCTTTACCTTATAATGCTTTACAGCCCCTCTCTAAGCAGTTTACAGAGTCCACCTATTATCCCTCAACAATCAGGGTCCTCATTTTACCGACCTCAGAAGGATGGAAGGCTGAGTCAACCTTGATCTGGTCAGGATCGAACTCCTGGCTGTGTGCAGAGTCAGCCTGCAATACTACATTCTAAGCCCTGAGAGTGAAGGATGGAGGGAGGGAGGGAGGGAGGGAGAGAAGGAAGGAAGGAAGGAAGGAAGGAAGGAAGGAAGGAAGGAAGGAAGGAAGGAAGGAAGGAAGGAAGGAAGGAAGGAAGGAAGGAAGGAAGGAAGGAAGAGCACTTGGACTTATATACTGCTTCACAGTGCTTTTACAGTCCTCCCTAAGTGGGCTTTACAGAGTCAGCCTCTTGCCCCCAACAATTTGGGTCCTCATTTTACCCACCTCAGAAGGATGGAAAGCTGAGTCAACTTTGAGCCTGGTGGGATTTGAACTGCCAAATTGCAGGCAGTTGATAGTCAGCAGAAGTGGCCTGCAGTACTGCACTCTAACCACTGCGCCACTAAGGTTCTTACATCCAACGTAAGTCTGAGGCAGAGGGAAGGGGAGACGCCAAACTCCCATCCCTGCCGCAACTCCTAAGCTTTTCTCCCTGGGACTGTCTTTGCTCAGATAATTTGTGGGTCCCATCCCCTAGCGAGATACCCCTGGTGGGACCCAGAAGAAGGGCCTTCTCAATGATGGCTCCCATCAAATGGCTCGTGTGAGGTGCTGTCGCCGGGGCAGGGGGTGATTTTATTATATTATGATATGACTCTTCTTTTATTAGTTCTATTGTTTTTCTGTGAGGTTTTAGATTCTGTAAGCTGCCTCGAGTCACCATGTGCGAATAGGCGGCAATCTAAATTCCCTAAATAAATAAATTTCTAGGCCGGGGGGGGGAGGGGGGTCACTCCCAGTCACCTCGTCCCACCCATCCAACGCCAAGTGACTGATGTCATCCCTCCCAGGTAAACCAGACAAGAAAAACCAGAATTAGTTGAGCTAATTCTACTTTATTACAAGGCTACACTTAAACAGGGGGTCTCCAACCTTGGCAACTTTAAGACTTGTGGACTTCAACTCCCAGAGTTGAAGTCCACAAGTCTTAAAGTTGCCAAGGTTGGAGACCCCTGCAGAAAAAGATTCTCGCAAGTCTGAAAGTACGAATTCCGGTTGCCTCTTTTAACCACCTCATCATTAGGGCAGGTCCTTCCTAAGTTTCTTCTTCTGATTGTCAAGCCCTTTTGAATGGAGGGATCTCTTTTCTCTTGCCTGATCATTTCTCCTCCCCCCCCAATCACCTCCAAATCATGCATACGTCCTATCCCCTCAGTGAGGGTCTTCTTCCCTGGATTGCTCATTTGAGGATCAATCCTCTGCTCCCTGTTCCCATACATTGGATTGGGGCACACACTGACCCGTCCAACAATTGTGGGCCAAGAGCTGCTCCCAGCCAGGGTGCTAAAAATCCCCCTGTCCTTTGTTGTTAGTCGCGAAGTCATGTCCGACCCATCACGACCGCATGGACAATGTTCCTCCAGGCCTTCCTGTCCTCTACTATTCCCCGGAGTCCATTTAAGCTCATACCAACTGCTTCAGGGACTTCATCCAGCCCTCTCCTTCTCTGTCATCCCCTTCTTCTTTTGCCCTCAATCGTTCCCAGCATCAGGCTCTTCTCCAGGAAGGTCTTCCTTCTCATGAGGTGGCCAACGTCTTCAAGTTTCATCTTCAGGATCTGGCCTTCTAAAGAGCAGTCAGGGTTGATCCCCATGGACCACGTTCCTCAACGCCTTCCTGTCCTCTACCATCTTCTGGAGTCCATTTAAGCTCACCCTGACTGCTTCAGGGACTCCATCCAGCCCTCTCCTTCTCTGTTGTCCCCTTCTTCTTCTATTGCCCTCAATCATGCCCAGCATTTGGATTTTCCTCTCCAGCGAGTCCTTCCTTCTCAAGAGGTGGCCACGTCTTTGAGTTTCACAGAAGGCATTTGTCCCTCCACCCTTCAAAAGGTGCTGCTCCCTGCTTAAGGCGAGATGTCGGTCCAGCTCCCCCAGAAAAGATTCCCCTTCTTTGATCTCTCTCTCCGAGCTTTCAAGTCGCCAATGTCAAAACAACATTTATGTTGGAGCTGTCTGCCCTAAGGGGTCCCTCCCAGACCTAACCCCTCCCCACTCAATCCTGTTGCTTGAACTCAGGCAGTGGTGCTGAAATGCTCTGGCTAGGTAGCACTTAGCAGGCATCTGGAGTGGGCCTCCTGCATGGCTGCCAGCACAGCTCTAGCCCTATGATTAACTACCCGGGCGTCTCTTTTAGCACAAATGAAACAATTAGTCAGCTCCATTTTCACACTCGCACCAGAGGGGAGAGGCACAGCTCCAGCTGTGGGCTGGGGACGGGCGGTGCAGCCACGTTGTCCGAATTATTAGCAGAGAAGAACAGCAGGGCCAAATCAGGGCAGGGGGGGCAACATGAAGCCCGTTAGATTGGCCACACATTTCTTGGGGAAGCTGATATCCTGACATTGTACGGGAGGGAAAGAAAAATGGATGGGTGCCAACCAGGGGATGTATTCAGCCGGTTCTGAAGAACCGGTAGTGGAAATTTTGAGGAGTTTGGAGAACCAGCCAATCCCACCTCTGACTGGCCCTGCCAACCCCATCTATTCTCTGCCTCCCATTGAGTCCCAGCTGATCGGCTGGGTCTTCTTTGGTTGCACTGCACAGGAGAACAGAGCTGGAAAGCAGGCTAGTGGGATGGGGAGGGAATGGAGATTTTGCAGTATCCTTCCCCTGCCACGCCCACCAAGCCACGCCCACAGAACCGGCAGTAAAAATGTTTGAATCCCACCACTGATGCCAACTACGTTCAATTGTGCTGGTGGGGTATGTGTGATGTGGCTTCCACAACAGCACGAAGCTGAGTCCTCATCCCGATAAACCCCTTTTATTTGATTTACAATGAAAGTTCTCTCCAACAAAGTTCCCATTTACAGACCTTTATCAGGCATGGAGAGTAGCCAGGCTGATATCTTTCATCAATATTTGGCAAGCATGCCAGAATGAACCAATTGTCTCTTGAAAAGCCTCACTCCCCTTTCGCTCCTCTTTTATTCCCTATGCAGAGGCCATCCACCGTTCACTTGTGCCCTTGCTCCCGAGTCGACCCTTGTTTCTTAGCTGTTCCCTTCTTCTGGCAGCTCTGCATATGCATACACTGGGAACAGGCTCCAGCTGCTCTTCTACCCCACTGATCTCCGACTCCGAAGGCAGCTGATTACTGTCAGACGGCCCTGGCCCCATCTCTGCCTCTGAAACCGAGCACTCATCAGAGCCTTCCCCAGACTCCAGGACTGGCCCATGTTCTTCCTCAACCTCCTCACTGTCTGAATCTTCTGCCAGCAGAGCTGGCTGCTGGAGGGCCACAACATATGGTGTTCTCAGGAGTCTTCATCACCGTCGTTCAAAAGCGTCCAACTTTCACATCCATTAAACATCCCAGGGAAAAATCATTGCAGCCACAATTCTGAGGGAGGGAGGGAGGGAGAGAGAGAGAGAGAGAAAGAGAGAGACTCACCGTGACATTTGATCTTTTCCAAGGCTTTCAGTTCTACTCTCCAATGAAGAATAGTCATTATACTCTGCAGCACACTTTTCTTGACTGCTGGTTCTTTTTGCTCCTGATATTTGATCCTAAAAGGCTGAAGCTTTCCACGCTCTGGTATCTTCGTTGTCAATTCTAAGGCAGGTTGCAGTACCTGCTGACATCAATCAGGCCTTCTTTATACTTAATGGTTAGCTCAATTTTTTTACCACGGTGCTCTTTCGACTTTTATTACCGGATCTTGCAAATGATTTGCATTTCTCAGTTCGTAGAGTCATGTCACCAACATAGAACTGGTTATTGATGTTTCTTCCTCCAATTTTACAACAATCCTCGCTTTCTTCCAGTCCAGCTAACCATCATATATGTGTGTGTGTGTGTGTGTGTGTGTGTGTGTAAGGTTTTGAACTGATAAATAATTAAATAAGGGAGACTAGGATAGATCTATTTCGAGCTACTTAACTCTCGTCAGCTAGCCATACCCTTACTGGGATTTGAACCAGGGAAGTATTACATGTGAGGCAGTTGTAATTGCCACTAGACCACTGGCTCTATCCTGTTCAACTGTATATATATACACAGTATATTCCACACATAACTTGAATAAATTCAGGGAGGGTGTTAAAGCTTTGTCCCACCCCTTTCCTGACCCAAAGTCAGTTTCAGAACGTTCTGTCCATGCTGTGGCTTTCTGACCTGCATACAGGCAGTCCTTGACTTACGATCATTCACTTAGCAAACTCTTTCGCACTTACGACCGTTACTGCATCTCCAGTCACGTGATCAAAATGTAGGCGCCGTTAGCTTCCTTAGATATTGAATTATAAGATCTATCTTGTTGTGACTCTACGGCACCATATTATGATTTTATCATGTTTTTATCTTAATATGGGACGTGGTGGCTCAGCGGCTAAGATGCTGAGCTTGTCGATCAGAAAGGTTGGCAGTTCTAATCCCCAGCGCCGCGTAACGGAGTGAACTCCCGTTCCTTGTCCCAGCTTCTGCCAACCGAGCAGTTTGAAAGCATGTAAAAAAGGCAAGTAGAAAAATAGGGACCCCTTTGGTGGGGAGATAGCCGCGTTCCGTGTGCCTTCGTCATTTAATCATGACCACGGAGACATCTTTGGACAGCGCTCTTTGGTTTTGTAATGGAGATGCACAGCGCTCCCTAGAGTCAGGAATGACTAGCATATATGTGCGAGGGGAACCTTTACTTTTACCTTTAATATATTATCTCTTATAACTAAATTTATAAACTAAATTTGTATATCGGTGATTGCATGGCCTCTGTAAATGCCATACACTAGATCAGCGGTAGGGAACCTTGGCTCTTTTATCACTGATGGACTTCAACTCCCAGAATTCCTGAGTGAGCCATAAACGTTTCCCCATCCCTGGCCTAATGGTTTTTCAGTTGTGAAGGAAATCAATTTTTGACTCGAATGGGACTGTTTAATATACAAATGTAGGACATATAAAGAATATTGATCATTCAAGTCAAAAATTAGGACATTTGTATATTGAACAATCCCATTCAAATCAAAAATTCCCTCACAACTGAAAAACCAGTAGGCCAGGGATGGGGAACTTTTTATAGCTCATTCAGGAATTCTGGGAGTTGAAGTCCATAAGTGATAAAAAAGCCAAGGTTCCCTACCACTGCACTAGATAAATAGATAAATTAATAAATAAATATTTTTTCTAGATTATTTTATGTAAGATGCAAGAGGTTGGACTGCCTTTCCTGGTAGCCTAAAACTCCCTTCTCTCCCTGCTTTGGGTCTGTCTCTAAAGAAGTGAAGTTCCTTCTCCCTCACAGATGTGAAAGGGTTGTTTATTCTGTCTTGCAATGGCCATGTCGATCATTTACAGCCATTTCAATAACAAAGGGGATATTTCCCGGGACCAGCTGCGAAGCAAACCAGATTAGTTAGTCCAGGGCATAGAGCCAAGTCACTGGATGAAGAAATGCTCACCACCCCATTTCTTTGACGCCGTCCGTGTATCCTTCCCAGTGCCTTCTCCTTCTTCTGGCTTTCTCGGTCTTGTTACGCAAGCTTTTTCTTTTTCCTAGGTCTATCATCTGCCTGAGCCACAGGAAGAAAATATACGAGTTCTTGCTTGCTGATCATCACCTCACAGGGGCACATCAACCTTCGCTTGTTCTGGGGGCCTGTGCATTCACTCTTGCAACCACTGAATCACCGAGCTACGAGAGTTCAGTTAATCCGTCTCCCAAAATGTACTGCAAAACAGTATCTTGTCATCAGATTTATTGTCTGCTAAAGTGCCAATTTCCAGAAACAGTTGTGCTCTCAATAAAGAATATTTGTTGCTAAGGGTTGAAACAAAGAATCCTGGGCACTCTCGGAGCTTGCTTGTTTCCTTGCAGACGTTTCATTACCCAACTAGGTAACATCATCAGTGCTGGAAGGGAATTAGGTTTGCAGAGTGCAGGAAAAGGAGAAGGTGGGAGGAGGAGGAGGAGGAGGAGGAGGACGACGACGACTGGGAGGTCCTTGGTGCTTTCTGACCTTGGTTGTTTTCTTGCAGACATTCCATGACCCAACTAGGTAACATCATCAGTGCTGGAAGGGAGTGGGGTTTGCTCTGAGTTTGTATTCTAATGGCTTGCCTGTCAGTGTTGATGGGAGTGAACTTGGAGGTTATTTGGTTGGGCTATTTACTGTTAGCTTTCTGTTCCCTTTCCTTTTTGGCTTGTTGATTGTCTCTTTTGAGCAGTATGCAGATGTTCTTTATGTCTATGTGTCTATCGATGGCTACTCTGTCCGAGCGCAAGGCTTCTAGAAATCCTTTAACCATTTTGTTAGTTGTGTCAGTGTGTTAGCACTGTTTTCACGATGCCTTTCGTCGGCATGAGTGGAAAAAAGACCAAGGGCATGCTCAGCAATATTCTCATCTTTCTTAAAATGGGGAATGGATATAAATTCAAGGATTGAAGGTTGGGATACACCAGCTCAAAGGTGAGGATAAGAAGAAAGCCAAGCAAAGTCGTCTTTATATTTCCCTGGACAGAGAGAACTAGAATCCTCATTGGTGTTTATGTCGTCTCAGGCCTTCGAATGGAGCTTGAAATACTTTAGAGGTTTGGGAAATAATAGACAATAACTGTTATCCACACGACAGCTGTCAGGTGGGTTCTTTTGGTTTTTTTTTTTAATGTGAAAAATCAAGCATTCTACAGTTGGTCCTCAACTTACAACGGCAATTGGCACCAGAATTTCCATTGCTAAGCAATACGGGAGTATTTTAATTTTGATTACATAAACCAACTTTATATTTCTTCCACTTACTTCTACCAGTCTTAAATCTTTCATTCGATTGTCATCGGATTAGATTTCTCTTCAATGTTTCATTCTCCCACTGCACAGGTTTCTTCCAACGGATTTAATAAGCTTCTTTTGGAGATCCAGTATATATCCACATTTATTTTTCCAGGTAATTCTCCTGGTTTAACATTTGCATTTCCCTTTTAATTTTTAAAACTGCATATCCAGTTTTATCCTTGTCCAAATCGTTCTCTTGGCCTGTTCTCTTATTTTTGCATCTTTTCAAATAAAATATATTCAAAATCTGTTACCCCATCCTTTTTTTTTCCTTTAACAATCCTGCAAGCCCTTGCTTCGGGATGGAGTTGGAACGATTGCGTGGAGCTGAGCATTTACTATCCAGATGCCCTTCCTGATGCCTATGCGGAGTTCACAGCAGATATTTTTTCTTCATGCACAAAGAGAGAATTATCTGCCACTACCTAGGATTGAACTCTCAACCTTCCAAGTGCGAGGCAAGTGTCCAGGCCATCATGCCACTCCTGTTATACCTCCATTAATATCTTTTAAACATAAGTCTTTCCATAGAAGCAGACATCACTGATTGAGTTGATATTATAGCTAGTAATTTCTGATTCCATTCTTCAAAGATCTCCTTTAATATTCCCAATAACATATTGTTTTGTGACATAACATTCCAGAATTAACTGATACCAAGAAGGGGCTTGCATCTTCTTTCTTCTTCACATCTGCTTCAAATCTTTAGTTCCCTCTAGTGTCCAGTTTCTAAAGTCATCATCTGATCTTTTGTCATAATTTGCAAAAGCCAGAATAACCAAAATACATCTGTTTCCCATGATAATTTTTTACTAGTTAATTCCAAAATATTACAATAACTTTTAAATGTTCCAAATTTATCTTGATCCTTAATCCATTCGTAACATTCCTAGATAAAATTGTTTAGCTTTTTTTGCTGTGTGTTTCAAATTCTTTAGTTCTTAAGCCTATAATGAATTTTTCTTTTGTTCAGAGTTGAAGATAAACTCATTCGATGAAGACATTTCAAACTAGTCGTCCTGAAGGTTTCTAATAGTGTCAAGATAGCTAAATTTCAGAAAGTGATTAAAAAATGAAGCTTCCAATGAAAGTGATTGGAAACTGAGGGAAATCATGAAAAAGTGAGGTTTGCAAATTCAATGTACTTTAAAAAGCACTGCCATAATTTTTTCGTCTCCCAGTGCTCAAACCTGCATAAAACTGTTGTTCTGCAATCACCTCACAAGGAGTAGCCATCCGGAGCACTCGTGGGTGATCTCCCATCCCCTCCTTATCCAGAGAGGTTCTATGGAAGACTCTACCCACTGGTTCATTTGTTATTATTATTTTTGGTTCCACTTTTGCGGAATCATCTTGAGTTCACCATACCTCCTCCAGAGGTCCAGGGCAAAGGGAGGATTCTGGGTGGAAAAATAGTTTGCAAGGAGTAGGGGAAGGATATAAACAGGAGTGGGATTCTGCCGGTTTGAACCGGTTCTATAGAACCGGTTGTTACGATTCTGTGCAGTTCAAAGAAACAGCAAATCGTGGCCCTGGCTGGCCCCGCCCCTCTCCGCCCACCCTGCCCTGCCCTGCCCTGCCCTGCCCCACCCAGTCAGTCCTATCACGCACGAACGACATTGCACACATGCTGACATTGTTGACTGCATTCTATCCCGCCCCGTCACTCCTTAAGGTATTTTTTTTCCCTACCAACGATCAGCTGTTCCAACAATCAGCTGTGTTGAGAACCCCCTCAGTCTTACAGGAGGCTTCCCTGAGGCCCAGGAGGCAAAAGGGGGCACGTGGGATGTGTGTTTTGCTGTGCCTCCCTCCTCGCGCTCCGTTTTTGGCCTCCTGGGCCTCAGGGAAGCCTCCTGGGAGCAAAAATGTCCCCCCAAGGAGGCTTCCCTGAGGCTCAGGAGGCAAAAAGGAATGGAGCGCCTTGTGTGTGTGTATGTGTGTGTGTGTTTGTGTGTGTGTGCTGCAAAAAAGTAGTAGTAGAAGTCACACCCATCCAGTTACGTGGCCATGCCCACCTAGCTACTCCCACCTAGCCAGGTATTTTTACGGTAGTCAAAATCCTTGCATCCCACCCCTGGATATAAAAACACTATCAAGGACCAAGGCCAGTAACTCCCACACCTGCCTCCCAGAAAAGAGGAAAAATCAAGAAGTTGTGGACTTCACTTTTAACTCCGCAGAGTTTTCTTTCCTTCTATCACCTACCGATAATGATGGTTAGCAAAGTTCCCCTCTTCCCTGCCCCCATAAAGTCACACTGTACTCCCCCTCCCCCACACCAAAAACTCAAAAAAAGGAGACCCGCCCCCTCCGCAGACTATTCTACCAGTTGCAGACGTGTAGCATTTTTGGCAGAGGGTTAGTGCAAAAGGGAATATGGGGCCTTGGTCCAGAGTGGAAATAGGGCAGGAGGTCAGGACCCTGTCTGCCCTTACTTTAAAAAAAAAAACAACTTTTATACAGAATCGTTTTTTTAAATGATCATTTCTGGAAGGACAGAGTGTCAGACTGCTGCTCCAGGGAAGGCCCAGCGAGGGCTCCTTTTCCCCTGGAAAAGCTTCTCTGAATACAGAGTGCTAAGAACAGCGGGACGAGAATGTTGAATGTCCTTTTTCATGACGTAACAGCTTCCTATGGCCCTTTCCAGCGTTTGACAGAATTTCTCCTGGAGTTCAACCGCATCCCCCTCTTACAACTCCTCAATTCTATGGTGGGGTGAGGTGGTGCTTTTCAAGGCGCCTTCCTGTTCCCCCTAGAAGCTCCAAGGGCCATCTCAGCCACTCCTAGTCCCACGGGTGTTTTTTGAAAGAGGCAACTGGACTTTCTTAGTTTTACTTTGAAGACATTTCGCTTCACAGAGCTGAAGAAGCTTCTTGGATGAGAAGCGAAATGTCTTCAAAAGAAAAAAACAGAAAGTCCAGTTGCCTCCTGAAAAAAGCACCTTTGGGACAATCGTGACCTGGAGGACTGAGGATCTCAACAGACTTTTAGCTATACAATTTGGGATGAATGCCCTTGGAATGGTGTGGGAGGAGGAATGGATTCCCAGAGGAAAAAATGGCAGCCTACAGGAACCATTTGCACCCCTCAGGTGACCCTGAGGGCACAGAGGAACCTCCAAGTGGCCTCAACCACCCTCTAAAACAGTGGCAATCAGTGCTAGTGGGCGTTCCATGGTGGGCAGTAGGGGTTTTGTCCCCTACTTTATAAATCACCATTACTGTGGAACCGTTGGGCAGTCAGAATATTTTACTACTAACAGATACAAAAGTGGGCGGTAGGTATAAAAAGGTTGACTACCCCAGTTCTAAAAGGATGCAAATGACCAGCTGTCTGCAAGAAATATAAATCCTTCCATTCCCCACCATCCAGTCAGAGCCGAAGAAGCTTCTTGGATGAGAAGCGAAACGTCTTCAAAGGAAAAAACCAGAAAGTCCAGTTGCCTCCTGAAAAAGCATCTTTGGGACAACCATGACCTGGAGGACTGAGAATCTGCAGAGCCATGCCACTCCATGGGTTGCCTTTTCCAGGTAAAAATGAAGGTTTCTTGCCTCCTCAAGCAACAGAGAGATTGCAAGAAGAACAAGGGAAACAATGAAATTCTATTTTGCACCATCCTTTTGATCTTGGGGGGGAAATCAGCCTCGTGGGACTCAAATAGAGGACGACAAAATTGCCAGAGAATAAGATTAAGTGTGTGTATGTGTGTGTGTGTGTGTGCGTGTTCCCAAAGGTGCTTTTTCCAAAAGACAATTGGATTTCTTGTTGTTTTCTTTCGATGTTTCCCCACGCAGCCAACTAAAACTGAAGAAGCTTCTTGGGTGAGAAGCAAAACGTTACAAAACCATGGCCTTTCGGGCATCAGAGACCGGCGCCAGCAACCCATGTATGAAGCTTTGGTTGCTTGCATGGACCCGTTTCTGGCATGCTACGGACCGGTGCCGGCCCATGGATGATGTGGGGATTGGGGACCCCTGTTTTAAAAGAAAACGGCAAAGAAAGTCCAGTTGCTAACAGGTTTTATTAAAAGGCATCCAGGAGTTGGGACAGCTAAATGAGAAGGACCAGGGCCTCCCATTGTAGGTCACATTGCATTATCTAATTCGGCGTTAAGACTTGGAATCTGTAGGCGACACTACCTATCGAGGTCCACTCCATGTGATTTGGTTGGAAGAAGATCCTGAAGCAGCTCTCCCAGAAAGAGGATACTGAGATTTAGGAAACAGCTGTTTGGGTTTTAGGAAACAGCTGTTTGGGTTTTAGTGGCAGAGACCAGGTCTGGGCTTCTGGGGGTTTGCAGGGGTTTGGGAGAACCCCCAAATCCCACTCCAGGATGGCCCCGCCCACCCTGCCCCTCCCAGGAGTCCCCACGCAGCCTGTTTGGGATGCAAGTAAGTGCAGGGTGCACACCAAGACTCGGGGAGAGAGAAAAAGGGGCCTCCCAGAAGTTCAGTAAAAGTCAGAAATGGGCCCATTTCCGGCCTCCATGGAGCCTCCGGAGACTGGAGAAGCCGTTTTTGCCCTCCCGGAAACTCAAGAAAAGGCCGACTAGGCCACGCCCACCATTGCCACGCAAACCCAGCAACAGGGCAGAGAACCCCTTGCTAACACTTTTGAAGCCCACCCCTGCCTGGATGACTGAGAATCTCCATAGAGATGAGGTAAGGGAGATAGAAGTGGGATAGAAAGGCGAGTGACCAGAGAAGGCAAAGGAAAATTACCCCCAAAGTTATCTGGGTCCCGGGAAAGAAGAAAGGATGAGAAGGAAACTCAGAACAACCCCATCTGGATTGGGTAAGGGATACGTTGAAGGGGAGAGTCGTAGCTCTGACGGGCTGTCAAGATTGAGCTGGAATATCCAAGCATTTCTCAAACGACTTCGCCTCCCACTTCTTCCCCAGCCGGGGGCCAATTCTGGGAGGGGAAGCCCCCCACCTCTTAAAAGTTGCCAAGGTTGAAAAAGGCTGCCCTAACCGGATTAAAGTACTTGCAGGGTTTCCTGTTTGCTGACTTTGCCTGCCTCCCAGGCCTGATGAGGTTAAGCCCCACAGCCAGTTGGGAGAATCCTGGGGGATCATAGCATTTGCTTGATACGGACTTGCATTCTGATATTATGCTCTGCAGGGGAACACTATTTTTGCTGGCTTGCTTTGAATTCTGCAGCCATTAAAAGAGCTGGTTCAGGGAAGAAAAGAACAAAGAAAGACCCAAATGCTACCCTCATCATTTTTTTATTTATTTATTTTTGCTTCCTATTATTTGTTTTCCTATCTCAGGGCGGAAGGGCAGGGGCCTGTATGCGTGGATACATTTTCAGGTGGTGGAATGTAGAATTCTGACCTCAGCCCTTCCTCTGCCCGAAGTCCCCACGCAGCCCCCTTAATAATTTCCTTCCCAGCGAGGCTGGTTTATTGTTCACGCAGAGAGCTCGGGTGATCGGGGCTTCCGGGTGCAAAAGACAAGGATTTCCAGCCTGGGATCCTCCTGCTGTGAGAAAGAACTTCGCTCTATCAGGGCAAGATCACCTGAAGTGTTAATACCACTTTATAATGCCTTGGTAAGGCCACACTTGGAATGCTGCATCCAGTTTTGGCCACTACAATATAAAAAAAGATGTTCAGACTCTATAAAGGGTGCAGAGAAGAGCAACCAGGATGATTAGGGGACTGGAGGTTATAACATATGATGAATGGTTACAGGAATTGGGCCTGGCTAGTCTAGTGAAGAGAAGGACCAGGGGAGACAGGAAAGTATCTTCCAATATTGAAGGGGCTGCCACAGAGAAAAGGGGGTCAACCTATTTTCCTAGGCACCCGAAAGCCAGACAAGCAACAATGGATGGAAACTGAACAAGGAGAGATTCAACCTGGAAATAAAGAGAAATTTCCTGACAGTGAGAACTATTGACCGATGGAGCAGAGTTGCATTTAGAAGTTGTGGGAGCTTTATCTCTGGAGGCTATCAAGAAGAGACTGGACTGCCCTCTGTCAGGAATGGTGTAGGGTCTGCTTGGGCAGGGGTTTGGACTAGATGACCTACCAGGTCCCTTCCAACTCTGTTAATCTGTTAGCTTTAGAGCTGCCAAGGTTAAATACCCTGAGTTAGATTATGAACCTCAAAAGTCTAGTGAAGAGAAGGAGCAGGGAAAACAGGATAGCTGTGTTCCAGTATTTGAGGGGCTGCCACAGAGAGGACGAAGGGGGTCACGCTATTTTCCAAAGCACCCGAAGGCCAGACAAGGAATAATGGATGGAAACTGAACAAGGAGAGATTCAACCTAGAAATAATGAGGAATTTTCTGACAGTGAGAGCAATCAAGCAACAGAAATTGCCTTCAGAAGTTGTGGGAGCTTCATCCCTGGAGGCTTTCAAGAAGAGACTGGACTGCCATCTGTCTGGGGTAGTTTAGGGTCTCCTGCTTGGGCGGGGGGGAGGGGGGGTGGACTAGATGACTTATAAGGTCTCTTCCAACTCTGTTATTCTGTTAATAGCAAAAGGCTCAAACTCTGGCTATCTTTGTTGCGTGTCCTGATTGAGGCTACAGTCTGGAGAATTCTGACATGGCAACATTTTCTGGGAAATTTGCCTATGCAAATGAGGAGGTTTCAAATTAACATATTCCTCTCAAGCACGGACTGCCCAAATATTTAGGCAGCACTGTTTGATGTGATTAAAAATAAAATCTAGCCTATTGTATGCAGTTTGGATTCAAAGCAATTTAAATAGCTTTGATGTGTGGAGGGGGAAAAAAGAACTCCTATTTTAGATTTGTTTTATCCCTCCTTTATTCTTTTTATAAATAACCCGAGGTGGCAAATCTACCTAATGCTCCTTCCTGTGCTTTTCCCCACAACAATAGAGAGTGTGTGATGGGCTCAAGGTCGCCCAGCTATTTTTCACGCCGAAGGCAACTATAACTCACTGCCTCCTGGTTTCTAGCCTGACACCTTCATCACTTTTGACCAAAGTTGCTGCTTTATGGGAATACTTGAAAGGGTTTTACTAATACTTCGTGGGAATTTTAGAAACGGCGGAGAGAGGGGTATGTGTGTGTATGTGTGTGTGTGTGTATGTGTGCAAAAACAACTGCAACTATTTCCAGCTTCACAATGTTTTAATTGAGGAGCAAGCATTTTACAACTTTCAAACTGCCAAACTTGTTTCACGTTGAAAACTTTTCACAGAAAATTTGCTGAGCTACATTTCTGGTTATCAGTGCCTTGCAGCCAAAAGAGCTTCTAACTTCTGATTCCATTCCTCATCTTTCTTTCTTTCTTTCTTTCTTTCTTTTCTCCTTCCTTTCTCCCCTTTCTCCTCCCCTCCCCTTTCATGATTCCTTCCTTCCCTTTCTCTTTCCTTCCTCCCTTCCTCCTGCTTTTCTCCTTCTTTGCTTTCTCCCCTTTCTCCTTCCTTCCCTCCCCCTTTCTTCTTTCCCTCTTTCCCTTTCTCCCTTCCTTTCCTTTCCTTTCCTTCCTTCCATTTACTTTTGTGATTTGCATCAGGCCATCATGCAGATGATGTAAATGGCTCAAAATGACAGCATTTGTACCACCACAGTAATCTACTCTTCCATTCAATGGGCTTTGGAGGTTAATGAACACACCAGGAGCCGCGGTGGCGCAGTGGTGAAAATGCAGTACTGCAGGCTACTTCTGCTGGCTGCCGGTAGCCTGCAAGTTGGCTGTTCGAATCTCACCAGGTTGACTCAGCTTTCCATCCTTCCCAGGTGGGTAAAATGAGGAGCCAGGCTGTTGGCAGGCAATATGCTGACTCTGTAAAACCGCTTAGAAAGAGGGCTGTAAAAGCACTGCGAAGCGGTACGTAAGTCTAAGGGCTACTGCTATCTTTTACAACATGAGTTTCCCCCCTCTCTTATGCTTCAGCCTCCCTCTTCCAAGTCAGTAGAGCTGGTATGGCAAGGAGCCCCTCCCCATCATTTCTAGACTGGCCATTCTGGGGTCAGACATGCTGGTGGGTGGGATCAGCTTCCTGACTTTTCCCACAACGGCTCCACCACCATCCTCCAGCCCTTTTGCCCAACTCCTCTGGCATCTTTTAAAGTCAAGGAAGATTTAATAGTCTTAATGCATGGAACAGCCAGGATCTCTACTCGCTGCCTGGAGTTGTGTAGGTGAAACAAGATCGCCGCAGAGCCCTGCTGTATTAAGATGTATGAACCCGCCCAAGCAGCTCTATAAATCACGCCCACACTCAGAAATTTTAAAAAGCTCCTTTGCCCAAATGCATTCTATTACTCATAATAGCAACAAGCCGAGCAGAGAGCGAGAGAGCGCCGGAGGAGGCTGAGAGCAAATTCAATGGCTAAGGAAAAGCGCATTCCTGCCAGCTCAGAACGCATGGAGGGAATGTTTGTCTGAAAACAGCCCGCTTCACAATTGCGCAGAAGCACTTCCAGGTTTTTTAAGTGGCAACCTGGGCCGTTTTCCCCCTCTTAGGCGCACGCAAAAGCATCTTCCTGCACACCAAACGATCGCACAGAAGAGTTGCTGTGGCCCAGGCGGTTAAGAAAGAAGGCAACTCTTGCAAAGAAGATGTGATGACCCAGGGTGGGATACAAAATAAACACAGTCACAAAAAAACAGGCGAAGCCCCTTTTATTCCTTCACTTTGCTTCCAAGCTCCAAGTATCCTTGACTGGAGACAAAAAACTCTCACACAAGCAGTTACAAGAAGGAGGAAATGCCGTTTAAATTATAAAGAGTAAAAAACAAACACAAACCAGGCAAGATAAGGGCTGGAAGACGTCCACAGATATCAGAACACACACTGGGAAGGACGCCAAACTCAGAGAGGAACCATGAACTAGAGATATTTCCACACTTTGTTTCCAGCGCTCGCCTGTACGCATGTCCGTCCTCTTATCCAGTTGTCACAGCTGCAGCCCATGAAGAGGATCAAGGCCCTCTCCTCCCCAGGAGACCATGCCTCTCGCTTATCCTCTCCTCCCTGCGTGCCCTAGGATGGAGAGGGGATGGGCCTGGGTCCTCCTCTGACTGCCCAGCCGGCTTCTGCCCTTCCCCAGCCTCCTCCACAACCTCCGGAGCCACACTTCCACTCCCTGTCGGCTGTTCCTCCTTTCCCTCAGTCAGTCTCCACCAGGAGCATGACAGAAGATTTCTGGAGCGTTTCGGTGGGGGTGGGGGTGGAGGAGAACATCACCTTCTCTACCCTGAGCTGATCACACAGGCTGGTGTGAACTCAGCACCTTTGGTGCGAACGCCACTCAGATACAGCTTCCAGGCATCTACTGCATAAAGGCCCACACACCGCTCACCTCCCAAGGTGGAAAGTCCCGATTAGCAACTTCTTTCTAAAATGGGACTGGGTTCCCTGGAGGAAGAGTTTCAAGGCTAGTTCTGTTCTGACCTCAAAAGCATGAAGCCGATTCCTCATCCCGATAAAACTCTTTGTATTTAGTGTCAAGAGAATTCCTCTCCAGCAAAGTCCCGGCTAATAGTCTTTCAAGAGATTTCACAACTACAGACCTTTATCAGGCTGGGAGAGTTGCCAGGCCGATATCTTTCAAACGCTACTCTGTAGCAGACAATACTTGGCAAGTGGTCAGGAACAGATCTTCACCCTAATGAATTGAACTAATTGTCTCCTGCAAACCTCACTCCCCCCCTTTCGCTCCTCTTTATTCCCTATGGGATGGGCCATTCACCATCCGCTTGTGGCTTTACTCCCGAGTCGACTCTTGTTCCTTAGCTGTTCCCTTCTTCTGGCAGCTCTGTGCATGCACACACTGGGAACAGGCTCCAGCTGTTCTTCCCCACTGATGTCCGACTCTAAAGGATCTGATTACTGTCAGACAGCCCTGGCTCCATCTGTGCCTCCAACACAGAGCCCTCGTCAAAGCCTTCCCCAGACCCCAGGACTGGCCCATGTTCCTCTTCAACTGCCTCACTGTCTGAGTCTGCCGCCAGTTGGGCGGGCCACAACAGGGAGTTCAGTTTGGAAAGCGTACAACAAAAGTCACAAACCTACATTTGTTTCTATGTTCCCGTATCAAAAAGGCAGTGCAGATTTTTTTAAAGGATTGTCAAAACTTGCCAAGCTGTGAACAGAAGCAACGAAAGAGATTGTGTGCAGCTTACATAGCTCTATTGTTTTGTACACCTTGGGCTTTTTCGAATAAACAACCCCTCTCTTGAAAGCAGTAATAAATGCTTGCACTTCCTTTCCTAGCCTTGCTGAGATGATCGAGAAATGTCAGGTTTCCAAGTGATGAAATCCATTTAAAAAGAAAAGAACAAAGCCCATCTTCCAAGACAATTTCTTTTATTTAGAGAAAGTAAGAAAAAGAATATATACTAAGCCTAACTAAAATGGCCACACATATGTCAATTTGTCCCGATGGTTGAGAAGGTTGTCCTGACGCCCCTCGAGCAGAGTTACAATGGTTCTTTGCCTTACCAGGAAGCAGAAAATAATATTAGTTCAGGGCTGGAGAGTAAGAGGAGGGCTCTCTGTAGGGTTCAGGTGGGAATGAGGACTAGGGGCGGGGGTGGGATTCAACCCGTATAACAACCAGTTTGGTGAGCACGTAATTTGGGCGGGTGGGCAGGGCCAACTGATCATCGGAACTACCAGTTCGCCCAAACCTGTCCAAACCGGCTGAATTCCATCCCTGAATGGGGTCCTTGAAAATCCTAATCTGTAGCGAGCAGATGCCGCTTACATCTCTCTTCCTCTGTTGCATCTACAGGCTGGCAAAGCTCTTCTAAACTGCGTGGCGTTTTCTCCATAAGGATGATGGGGAAGGGAGGTGGAACCATCGACGTCTTGCTGTGAGCAATTTTCATTGTTCTCTGCAGGCCAGGTCCACCCGGTTTGTCTTGACCAGGACTCCAACAGTGGGCAGGTCAAAGCGAGGTAACCTTGGCAACTGCTTGTCTCCTTCGTGTGGATGCTTTTCAACTTATATAGATCTTCGCGATGTGGGAAAGAGCTGGTAGAAAGATGGAAGCCATCAGCGGGTTATTCAACCGTTGCACGTCCAAGGCTAATTGTAGCAATTAGGACAGGACTAGCCGCAAGTTTACGGGAAGTGATGGAGGCCTTCCTGAGTGCAGAACATTGTTAATAAATAAATAAATACCCAGATTATTGGGGGCAAGAGACTGACTCTGTAAACCGCTTAGAGAGGGCTACAAAACACCGTGAAGTGGTATATAAGTCTAAGGGCTATTGTTCTTTTTCTTCTTTCCTTCTTCTTTCCTTCCCTCCCTCTCAGTGGTTAGAATACAATATTGCAGACTGACTGCCTACTGCCAGTAGTTCGATTCTGAGCGGTGTAAGGTTGACTCAGTCTTCCATCCTTCTAAGGTGGGTAAAATGAGGACCCAGATTGTTGGGGGACAATAGGTTGACTCTGTAAATCGCTTAGAGAGGGCTGTAAAAGCACCGTGAAGTGGTATCTAAGTCTAAGTGCTTATTGCTATTGCTATCCACTTGGTCTATATTGTTTGGCTTGGTAGATCAAGGGTGTCAACCTTGCGCCATCACGGCATCGTCACGTGACATATCACAACTTTTCCCCCTTCGCTAAACCGGGTGTGGGCATAACCAGCGTGTGACACATCTGGCCCACGGGCTGCGAGTTTGACGGCCCTGTGGTAGATGAACTATGCTGGAAACTTAAATGGGTAAATTTGACCCTGCTGGGTTCTCCTGTAGTTATTGGTGGCTTTTGATTGGCACCAACTCAACAGGGCCAACTCACCCCCAGGACAACTTACGGCAAGACAATTCAACAAATACAAAAATTGAATTAATTTCAATGAAGCCGTGGCCACTAATAATAAAGCCAACCCAGAAATACAAGAGTTACAATCATTTCGACGAAAACGTGGTGACTACTATGAAAAGTAACTGAAGGAAACTATTAATATAGCGCTGAGTTGTCCCACGGTGATCTCTACCGCAGGAAGTTGAGCTGTACCATAGAGTGTTGGTCACAGCGAGTTGGCCATGGTAATTTGACCTAGTCCCACTTCTGTGCCATTTGATGGGGTTGGGCCTTAGGGTGCTATTGTGTTGTGGGTCCAATGCTTCATGACAGGGAATATTCAGAAGGTGGGGCTGGGAGACTATTCTTCAATATCTAAGTTGTTGTGATATGGTGTTTCATGTGGTTGTATCTTCTCCTGTACTTTACATGAAACTAAGAGGAGAAAATCTCTGATCTCTGGTGCTGGGGAAGATTCCTGTGAGTCCTTTGGATGCAAGGCGATCCAACCGGTGAGTCTTAAGAGATCAACCCTGACTGCTCTTTAGAAGGCCAGATCCTGAAGATGAAACTCAAAGACTTTGGCCACCTCATGAGAAGGAAGCACTCGCTGGAGAAGAGCCAAATGTTGGGAACGATGGTGGGTCAAAGAAAAAGAAGAGGGAGGCAGAGAAGGAGGTGGCTGGATGGAGACCCTGAAGCAGTCGGCATGAGCTTCAATGGACTCCGGGGGATGGAAGAGGACAGGAAGGCCTGGAGGAACGTTGTCCATGGAGTCGCGATGGGTCGGACATGACTTTGCAACTAATAACAACAAAAGGGGAGAGAATGCTTAGAACTTAGGAGAAAGGTCCAAAGCGTATTCTGATAGTACCCAGATCTACTTCTCCCTAAATATCTAACTCCATGAAATGGAGATAAGGAGGTGTTCCTGGCCAAGAAAAACTCAGGGATTGTGCAACCCCTATGGCAGCTGCATCCTTTTTTTTTAATCTGTGAGGTTGAGCCCCTTTAGTTAGGTGGATCCACACAGCCGTCGGCAAACTTCGCTTCCACACGATTTTCTAATTGTCTTTTTAAAGCCATTTAAAGATGCTCAACGCGGTAGCAAATTCCTGAAGTTCCACTTAGCAAAAAGAGCTTCCCCCTCATGACTCTTTATTGGAGCCTAATATTTTGAGATAAGTGGTACAGGCACCACTCTGGCCTTTCTGAAGACCATAAAGTGTTCGGGGCTGGTGGGAATTTTGAAAGCATGGCGCCGGTACTTCATAAAATGGCTGCCGGGGGCGGGGGCTTGCCTATCGCAGAATGGCTGCTGTGTGTGTCGGGGAGGGGGAGGGGAAATCAGCCCCCCCCAATCCAGATGGCGAGCTGTTTGATGGCTCCCTGTCACCCCCAGACTCACCCTGCCATCTGTCCGATTACCTTTGTGATGGTTTGTGTTTTTTGGGGGGAGTGGGGGGGTTCGTTCGCATCAAGCGGACACCTTTCCTAACAAGCGGCTTGAATTTCAACTCGCCTCGTGTGTTGGTTTGTTGGTTTTTAATTTTAATGTGTGTGGATCTCTCCGGGACCTTAGGTGAAAATAACGATGATACTAGGAGGAGAAGCATTTGCTTTTCTGCATGTCAGCTCCTAATTAAAAGAGAGAGAGAGAGAGACTTCCTCAACTTTCTTGGCAGAAGTTCAGAAGTGCAAAAATAAAGGTTGTTTATGATTTAGGAGGAGAGGGAGTTGGGGGGAACATCAAAAGGAAACATCCAGTAGAGCCATAATACAACAAAGATGCTGACAAGCCCTAGAACAAGGGCAGAGAACAGCAACAAAGATGATAAAGGGCCCTGGAGGCTTAAACTTTGCCATGAGTCCTTGAGTTGCAACCACATATTGAGCCCAGAATGTTATGTTTCTCAGGGGAGTTTTGCTCCATTTTACGACTTGTGGAAACCAAAGTTTTCCAACGGCTGTGAATCCACATTGCTTAAAGGGACTCAACAGCTCAGTTAAAAAACGATGCAGTCGCAACAGGGGTTGCACCAAAGCAGTGGTCGCTAACCAGTACGCCGGGGACCACTGGTGGGCTGGCAGAAAATTTTGGTGGTCCACAGAGAAATGTCCCCCCCAAAGCAATTAATCCAGGCTACGTGGGAACACAAGGATGCGCCGCCTACATGGCTCACCCACCCGCTGGCCCCCACCCTTTGGCCGAGCACAAACCTTACCTTGAGTAGAGCCACGCGAGCTGGAATTGGAAGGTGAGACCAACTGCAGGGGAGGGAAATCCGCCCCCGGGGTGGCTTGCTGACGTTGGCGGGAAGGTCGGTCCCATATTCCAGAGCTGCAGGAGTCACAGGACTGGTCCTTGGGTCATCCCGGAGCAGCTGCTCCAATCCGTGGCAGGCCGGTGCACCCGGGTGGAGGAGCAGCTGCTCCGGGGTGACCAAAGGGCCAGTCCTGTGACTCCTGCAGCTCTGGAATATGGGACCGACTTTCCCACCGACATCAGCAAGCCACCGTCAGTCAAAATTCGTATTAGTGGTCCGTGGGATTTAAAATTATGAGTTTGGTGGTCCCTGAGGTCCAAAAGGTTGGCGAGGGAAAGAGGAGGAGGCTGCTTTAATGAGAAACAGAAAGCGATTATGATCATCTGAGAAAGACATTACGGAGGCTGCTGAGCACAGCACAAAACATCGTGGGCTGTTCCCTGACACCACTAGATGACCTCGCTAGGGCTCGCTGCCTTAGAAGAGTGCGGAAAATCCCCAGCGACGACTCGCACCCTGGTTAGCACTTCTTCACTCTCCTACCATCGGGTAGGAGATATAGAAGCGTAGCCAGCCACACCAACAGGCTGAAGAACAGATTCTACCCGTGGGCTGTCAGACTCCTGAACGGAAAATAGCTTCATGTCAACGTAGTAGGATAGACTTGCAGGGACGGTGCATTGTGCAACAAAGTCACTTAGTGTAATAAGATTGGGACTGGGTTAGGGACTTGTTCTGACCCAGGCCTTGTTCAGAGCAAACAAACACCAAACAGAGATAAAAGCAAAACCTTTTTTTAATACTTATCTGTGAATTCCGTTCATTCACAGTGAAACGCTATTAAAAACTAATTGTCCCAGATAAGAATCAGCCTTGCCAAGGTTGTGCAAGGCTGCCAAGAACACTAGATTAAATTACAAGGAAATAATCAAAACCAAAAGTCTCCAAACACAAACCAGGATAATCCGAACATTCACAAGGCCTGAGTGCAAGAACTTCTTTGCTTCCTGCAAAGAACTCTGGTTTCTCAGCTGGCTTTTATCTCTTAAGGGAGGAGCCATCACTTTGCAGCCTTACTCCTGAGTCACCTTTGCTGCTGCAGCTGCTCTTTCCTTCAAGCAGCCCTGTGCACATGTGTGCTGGGCACAGGCTCCTCGGGGTCCTCTTCCTCACTGCTGCCAGCCTCCACAATATCCGAAGGCAGAACCCCACTCTCTGATAGTCCTGGCCCCATCCCTGCATCACACGCAGGCCCCTCACCTGAGTCCTCGCTCTCCGAGGCCTCAGCCGTTCACACCTGCTGCCAGCGATCTACAACAGGACTTCTGTCCTCACTGTGAGCTGTGTTGGGGGGGGGGGGGTTCACGAAGAGAGGCTCAGCCAATCTCATTGTACACATGTTGTACTCTGACAATAAAGGTAATTAATAATTAGCCCTCCTTCCTCTTATTTTCCTCTCCACTGCAGCTCTGCCAGTGTGCTGGACTGAGAAAGACCAATCTCACCTAATCAGCTTGTAGAACTAAAGTGCCTTTGATGGTGGCAAAGCCAGGATCAGTGTCACAGCCTTAACCAACAAAGGCCTTTCTTGCTCCAGACCTAGAGAATGCGAAGAAACAACTCTTGCCAGTTTGTTCCTAATCTACGTGTGCCGTAAGAGGTTCTGCTCAGGGTGCTCTTAATCCGTTGAGGTGTGGCAGATGGGTCCTCAGGAATCTTAACCCCCCCCCCCCCCCCAATAAGATGGCCTTCCCTAACTCTGGAGAATTCTTCCCCACTAGCCTAGTTTATGGCGTCAAATGCTTTTTTGCCCCCCCCCCCCCAATCGCAGCTGTTCTCACATTTCTGCCCCGATGCTTTGCTTTCTAAGTCGATTCATCTTCGATATTTTTTAAGCTTTCCTGCTTTATTTTAACCTCTGCTGCTTTTAATTTGCAGCTCTTCTTACAATTTGGCTTTAATTGCTTTGTTGTGTTTTTGATTTGATTTACATGACTTTTCGTGGGGGTTTCGATGGCACCTTGCCCTGGGAGCTATTAGCTCCGAGGCTGACGGTTATAAATCTTCAGCATGCATAAGTCAAAGTGTGACACTGTGGAAGGGGGCTGTGATTTGGGGGCTGCTCACAACCACAGCCACTGAAAAGGATCCAGTTTCTTAGGAAAAGAAATTAGAAAAGACAAGAGGGCTCGCAGCCGCCTCCCTCAACTACAGAGTGAGCTCATTCTCTTTTTTAAAAACTGAAATGACAGATGCAAACAACCGCCAAAGTAAACCCCCGGCAAAAACCATTGTTCTCAAAACGCTTTGCGCCAACTGTCTTCTCTTTAAAATTAATTGGCAAAAATCATTCTTGATTCATTGTTCACCCACTGCATTGAATGAGCCTACATTTGCTTACCTTCATCATTCACATTAAAGGTACAATTTTAATCATTCACATGTTTCAAAGGTACAATTTTCTCCCAGGATTTTGGTAATGATGACATGAGGGGATTGGGAGGGGTGGGGGGGTGGAATGAGCTCATTTCAGCCGCGTCTTTGCACACAACGTTTCTTCCTCCTACCTCCACCACCAGTTCCTTTCTGAATGAAAATCCTGTCTTTGGAAAAACAGGACTTTTCCCGCCTCTTCTTAAAAGGTTTGCAAAATTTCAAGCCAGGCAAGGCCAAGAAACCTGCAAAAGCTTAGGTTTTTTTTTTTTTTCAACTTCGCCTCGCTCTCAATTCCTCAGAGCAATGATGGCTTGGCTTTGGCTTTAACCCAGAAGCAGAAATTCGTACCGTTTTTATTTTTGCAATAAGACGCTGCCTCTCTCCCTTTGACAAAATTCCCACCTGAGATTTTAGACAGCGCTTGTGATGACCCAGGGCGTGACACAAAATTAACACAGTCACAAAAGTAGAATAAATTCCCTTTAATGCCTCCAACTTGGGCCCCAATGTCCAATCATCCTCGGCTGGAGATCAAACTCTTCCAAAAACAGTCTACCAAGGGCAGAAATGCAGTCCGAACCCAAAGTAAAGATAATTAGAAATAAAAAAAAAATCAACACAAATCACACTGAAGTAATTAACATGGCAGGCCAGGATGATAAATTGCAGACTTCCAAACGGTAACAAAGCACACACAGTTGGGAGGATGCCAAAACCCAGATAAGCCTTGACAAAGATAATGCACGCTTTGCTTCCAGCAACGACTGTGTGCAAACGCCCCACTTATATCCTATTCTCCCAGCTGCAACTAATGAAAGGGATCAGGGTCTTTTCCTCTCTTGTAAGCCACGTTGCTCCCTTCTCCTTTCCTCCCTGCGTGCCCTAGGATGGAGAGCATCTTCCTCTGAATGTCCAGCCGGACTGTGCCCTTCCCCCGTTTCTTCCACAGCCACACTCCCACTCCCTGTCAGCTGCTCAATCTCCCCCTCAGAATCAGACTCCAAGAAGGGCATGACAAAAAAGAAGGAAGGAAGGAAGGAAGGAAGGAAGGAAGGAAGGAAAGGAGAGGGAGGGAAGGAAGGAAGGAAGAGAGAGAGAAAGAAGGATGGATGGAAGGAAGGAAGGAAGGAAGGAAGGAAGGAAGGAAGGAAGGAAGGAAGGAAGGAAGGAAGGAAGGAAGGAAGGAAGGAAGGAAGGAAGGAAGGAAGGAAAATGAGCAGAAGAAAGGAAGCTGTGTTGGGTCAGTGATTAGAATGCAGTATTGCAGGCTAAGCCACTGCCCACTTCCAGCAGTTTGATCCTGGCTGGCTCCAAGTTGATTCAGCCTTCCATCCTTCCGAGGTGGGTCAAATAAGGACCCAGATTGTTGGGGGCAAGAGGCTGACTCTGTAAAACTGCTTAGAGAGGGGCTGTAAAGCACTGTGACGCGGTATAGAAGTCTAAGGGCTATTGCTATTTTTAAAAAAAACAGTGATATTTCTCCTCCTGGGAGAAATGCCTGCAGTTCCCTGAATTACTTCCTGACGGTTTACCAGTCCTTGGGGGGAGGAGAGGAGGGGGCGTTTATTAATCCCTTTTAAGCCTCTTTCAACTGTGACGGTACCATCTTTGGCCCTGGCTGCCTGTTAACCTGGTCAAGGCAACAGATGTAGTTTTGTTCTGGAAATCAGCAGAGAAGAACTGTTCATGGGCACGACGGATCATTATCCTTCTCTCAAGACGAGGGCCCTTCTGCACCATGAAGGCATCTGTTCCACAAGGCTGGCGACTTAGCCAATTAGCCAAACGTGCCTCCTAAACCCGGTGATGACCGTTTCAGCTGATTAATCGGGCTAATTGATTAGCACCCACCTGGGGAGGGGCTAGATGGTCCTAAGCGCCTGTGCCAGAATCCGGAGCAAATGGCGTGGCATTCTCGTGGGCACCTGCCCTTCTCACCTGAGTCTTGGCCACTGGGGCCATCTAGCGGTCGATCCTTGGCTTGCAAGCAAGGCAGCAACCTGCTTACCTGGAAAAGCCAGCGCAGAACAGGGAGGGGACACTTGGCTAGTCCGTGATAGATGAACCCAAGGCTGCCACTGTGAAGGATTGCCAGCTGCTGAGAGGTGCTGGAGCTGGAGCTGCAGGGAGAAAGGCAGAGAATTCAAAAAGATGTTGATGCTCTAGAAAGAGTGCAGAGAAGAGCAACCAGGATGATGAGGGGAGTGGAGACTAAAACATACAATGAACAGTTGCAGGAACTGGGCCTGGCTAGTCTAGGGAAGAGAAGGACCAGGGGAGACAGGAGAGCAGCCTTCTAATATTTGAGGGACTGCCACAGAGAGGAGGAAGGGGTCAAGCTATTCTCCAGATGACCTACAAGGTCCCTTCCAACTCTGTGAATCTGTTAAAGGATCAGAATACAGATCTGGGGGAAACTTAGCAGGGCTGTTCAGATGGGGGCACTGGACATGGAGAGACCACTTGTGGTAGGCAGGGAGTTCTTTTCTGCATGTCTAGAAGACCAAACAGAGGATGAAACTTACTGTCAACCCTGAAGCTGGCCTGACCAAAGCCATTTTGAAGCTTCAGTGTTGCCACACTGGAGTTTGAGGGATAGGGACGGGGGAGTAGAAATAGCTGGGGTTTTGTAGCCAAAACAAAATACTTTCTCTTGAGAACCAAGGACATCTCCATAGGTGGCCTGAAAGAGAGGAAGTGTGAAGTTACCAGGCAACCGGATGGCATCTTGACTGGACCACGTGACTGACTTTTCAGGAAGGGGAGAAACTTTTACTTTTAATTAGGTAAAAACCACAGGAACCTTCAGAGTCAGTGTTCACCAGAACTGTGCCAATATGTTATCTATATACAATATATAAAAGCGAAATACCACTTATGCATCATCACAAAATCTCCAGAACCGTAAAGCCTACAAAACTTGAAATTTGACACCTATGTTCCTCTTGGCTTCTAGGTCCTCACTAAGGATTTTTCTAAATGACCATCAGAGTATTTAGAGTATTTCCTATATTATTATTATTAACACGCTCTGATGCTAAGGAGTTCTACTCCCCCTCCCCACCTGAAAAGAAATCTCTTCCAAATCCAAAACACAGGCAGAGGAGAGGAGTTTCAGTTTCATGGCACCAAGCAGCTTTAGTACAGAACAGTTTAGCTAAATCACACCCAGCCTTCTTGCTGTCTCCTTCTTGCTCACACAGCAAATACTCTTTCAGTTTCCAAACAACCCTCAACTCTCTCACACACTGACCGGACGCTAGCCAGATGAATACCGATGGATGCTGGTAGGCAGAAGGCCCCCTCCCCTTATTTTCCTCCCCAAAAACTAAGCCTGACCACACAGTTTCGTAGCGAAGCACGGGTATCGAGCTAGTATCGGATAAAAAAAGGGGTCTTCAAACTTGGCAACTTTAAGACTTGTGGACTTCAGCTCCCAGAATTCCTCCTCCAGTCATGTTAGCTCAGGAATCCTGGGAGTTGATGTCCACAAGTCTTAAACTTGCCACGTTTGAAGGCCCTTGCAATAAAACTATTCTTTGAGGAATCTACCTGCCTCGGAGTTTTGTTTGCTCTGGGTGTATTACTTGGAACGCTGACATTTAGTCCTTGGAGCGCTGAGAAGTAAATGCTCAGCTCGAGGCTTCTAACCCATGGGGACGTCATCACTTTTAGTGACAAAGCGAGCCCTTGTTCTCCAAGGGCACAAGAGGGGACACATTCCAAGGGAGGAACGCGGGGGCAAAAGCCGCATTTGAGTTCAGGTCAGTAAGAGAAGTGTTGGGAATAAGATTCCTTGCGAATTTAATCATTCCCCCCCCCCCCTCTTGCCACTATAGGAATTGAATTTTTGTGACAACCTGGGAGGGGGGTGCGGCGTGTTTCTAAGGCCCTCATTCAAGGTTTGTTGGCAGGAGGGGGGTTCACAAGCCACTCTGAGGTCGAAGGTTACACACTCCCACTACAAGACAAAGCTACCCATCTGAATGCACAATGGAAAGCAATTTGCAAAGTTAAGGGCGGTCAACGTGAAATATGTACAGCCCAGCATGCGAAATCCTGAAGGTCTCCAGATTCTTTCGATGTCGTGGAATGGTTTTGAAGGCAGCCTGGAGAAGCGATTGGAGGTTTTCAAGAAGAGATTGGACAGTCACTTATCTGGAATGGTATAGGGTCTCTTGTGAACTTCGTTGTATGTACACTGTGTATATACTGTATGTACAATGATAATAAAGAATTTAATTCAATTCTACCAGGGGTGGGATTCTACCGGTTCGGTCTGGTTTTATAGAACTGGTTGTTATGATTCTGTGCAGTTTGGAGAACTGGCAAATTGTGCCCCTGGCTGGCCCCGCCCCTCTCCACCTGCCCCTCCCCTCCCCACCCAGTCAGTCCTTTGATGAAGGCCCACTTGGGATAGCAACACCTTCCGAGGGCTTCCTTTGTTAAGGGTTACTTCTTTTCTCATTTTTCTTTTCAGCTTCTATTCTTCTTCTTCTCCTTCTCCTTCTCCCTCTCCTTCTTCGAATACGGTTTTATCAGTAGCAGACATGGAGAATGTTAAAATAAGGAAATGTAGAATCCGCATTTGCCCTGAAACACAAATGCTAGCCAATTGGGGGAAAGCATTCTCAAATAGCCTTTAAACCAGGGGTCCCCAACCTTTCGGACCTCAGGGACCACTAAATTAGACCTGTGATGGAGAACCTATGGCATGTGTGCCACAGGTATCATGCAAAGCCCTTTGCGTGGGCACTCGAACTCCACCAAACTTACCTGCATTGTGCATGCACGCGCCTCCCAGGTGATTTTTGGCCCGTTTGAGGCCATTCTCGCCTTCCCGGAGACTCGAGGGAAGCCTCTGCAGCCTCGGAGGCTGAAAAATGGGCCTTCCAGAAATACCGAAAGTGCCGGAACGGGCCTATTTTTCGGCCTTCAAAGGCTGCAGAGGCTTCCCTCGAGCCTCTGGGAGGATGAAAACAGCCTCAAACGGGCCAAAAATCAGCTTCCCTTCTAGAAGAAGAAATGTTGATGACCCAAAGTATATCAGAAATATAACAAAACCCAAAACATAACAAAAGAAGTCCTTTAATGCCTTCAACTTGGCTTCACTGTTGGAGGAGTGGAGGAGTGGAGGAGTAAACTATTTTCAAAACAACATTTCAAAGGAAAGAAACACAGTTCAAATTCACAGAGCCGATAATGAAGCAAAAACCCAAAAACAAACTGCACTGAATAAAATTCCACGACAGACCAGGATAGATAATTGCCAACTTCAGGAAGATAACTAGGTACAGTCCGTTGGAAGAATGCCAACCAAGATAAACCTTCTTTAGGAATAAAACACTAATTTGCACGCAGGTCCAACCTCTTATGCAAATCTCACACCTGCAACCCATGAAGAGAATCATGGCCCTCTCCTCCCGAGTAGACCACGTTTTACCCTGATCCTCTCCTCCCTGCGTGCCCTAGGATGGAGAGGGGATGGACCTGGGTCCTCCTCTGACTGCTCAGCCGGCCTCTGCCCTTGCCCAGCCTCCTCCACCACCTCTGGAGCCACACTTCCACTCCCTGTTGGCTGTTCCTCAGAGTCAGTCTCCACCAGGGGCATGACAAGAAAGCAACTTTGAGACAACTATGACCTGGATCAGGAGTCTCCAACCTTGGCAACTTTAAGCCTGGCAGACTTCAACTCCCAGAAGTCCGGCAGGCTTCAAGTTGCCATGGTTGGATACCCCCGCTTTAGAGCAGTTGTCCAGAGGCCAATTCCTGCCCCATTGCTAATGGGAATTCAGAGAGACAAGTCGGTCCTTCCAGACAGAGGCCTCTTCGTGCCCAGTTGGGGGCCTTTTCGTATAGCTGGAAGTCTTGTCCAGAGAAGCTGCTTCTGCTGTTCGCTCTGCCCTTGACATAAACCAGACCTCTTTTCATTTTCATCTCTGCTCGCCAGCTCAATTGCAGCCCTCGGGCAAACCGGGGTTTGGATCCGGAAAGAGGCAGCGGGAGACTTGTCTGGGATCACGTGAAACCAAAGGACCCTTTTTTGTTAGATAACAGAGGTCATCTAAATTTAGGCCGGGTCAAGACAACAGACGGACGGTCCTCGGTGTAGCTCTTTTGATCAGCTGGATCAAGACCTCCAGTTGCCAGAGGCCAATTCAATTCGAGAGGAGCCCAAAATGGAAATCTTAGACCCAGGGCAGGGAGGAAAAAAAGACTGAGGGCAGAGCTTAAATCAGTAACTCTCCCTCCTATGACCGGGCTTCTTCATGGAATTATACAAGAGATGGATTCAGAAGCATGGCCTTAGAAGCCTCTAGCTTTTGTCCTGTCCTTCGCTGTGGCTTTTGCCCTGCACTAATCAGTTAATAAGGAGGGGTAAACCACACATCTCTTGGGTCACTGAAGCTCTCTCATCTTGGTTTTCTTGCAGATATTTCATTATTGATGGTGCTTCATCACTGGAGGTTTTTAAGAAGAGACTGGACAGTCACTTGTCTGAGACGGTCTAGGACCGTTCTCTTGCTTGAGCAGGGGGCTGGACTAGAAGACCTCCAAGGTCCCTTCAAGCTCTGTTCTGATGCAATGGATGGAAACCAATCTCAGTAACGGCAACAGTTTGCAAACCCCGCTCCCTTCTAGCACTGATGATGTTACCTAGTTGGGTCATGAAACTTTTTCTGCAAGAAAACCACTTAGCTCAGAAAGCAACAAAGGCCCCTCGTTTCAACCCTCGGCTACAAATTTTCTCTTATTGGAATCACAGATTTCTTCCACTTCAGGCTTGGGCCAGTACATCTAGCTCTCCAATCTGTTGGGAAGCACCCTAACCCAATGGGGCTGTCTAGGATGCCAGAATTGTATTCCTTAACCCGGGAGACTTCCAAAACTGGATTTAACCTTGAGAGCAAGACATAGTCGGCCCTTCAGGTGCTTTGGAGCAGTGATCTCAGCCCCAGAGCACCTCCCCAAAGCAATTAATCCAGGCTGTGCAGAAACACAAGGCCGCCCACATGGTCTGTGGAAACCCTCCCCGCCCACTCACTCCTTACTTGGCAAACTTGCCTGCTAAGTTGCTATTTTTTCTTTTTTTTTTTCTGACCATCAGCTGTTCTGCTCTGCGGGGAGATTTAGATTATCGAGGAAGCAGGAAATGGTTGAATTTCTTGCTTTCTAGTCTTCAGATCTTCAGCTCTGCTTTTAAGCACAGCCGAACCTCCCTTAGGACTGAAGGTTCTATTATTCAGTGCAGACTCACGACAAGCAAATTTGAGAGACTGAGCTAGCTGATGGCAGATAGATAGATCACTGAATGATTCTGTGAACATCTCAACCTGCCTGCCTGCTTTGCCTGATTTTGGGTAAAAGTTGCTCTTTTTTAAATAAAAAAATCAATATTTACATACATGGTGTGTTGTGAGTTAATTGTGTAACTTTGCTTGCTAGCAAATTTTATGGGTTTGCTTGCAAGCAAATTTTATGTGACAGACTCAACTAGCTGATGGCAGATAGATCTCTGAATGAATCTGTGATTCTGTGAGCAACTCTATCTGCCTGCCTGCTTTGCCTGATTTTGAGTAAAAGTGCTTTTTTTATCAAAAAAAATAAGTATTTATATAAATATTTATAATATTTATATACAAGCCATGCCCAGCCAGTCACATGACCACCAAGCCACACCCACAAATTAGGTCGCAGCCACAGAACCAGTTTGTGGTCCCTGGAATCTAAAATTATGAGTTTGGTGGTCCCGGAGGTCCAAAAGGTTGGCAACCCCTGCTTTGGAGAATAGCTTGACCCCTTCCTCTTCTTTGTGGCAGCCCCTGAGATTTTGGAACACTGCTATCATGTCTCCCCTAGTCCTTCTTCTTTTTTGCCCCAAGTTTCTATTGTTATCCCCGTGCCTGCACCAAGCTAATTTCATTTTACCACACTTTGATTCAGAGCCTGCCAAGATTTACAGAATAACAGGGTTGGAAGGGACCTTGGAGGTCTTCTAGTCCAGTCCCCTGCTCAAGCAGGAGACCCTACACCATTTCAGACCAGTGGCTGTCCAATCTCTTCTTAAAAACCTCCAGTGATGGAGCACCCACAACTTCTGGTAGCAAGCTGTTCCATTAGTTGATTCTGCTCACTGTCAGGAAATGCATCCATAGGTTCTAGATTGCTTAGTTCTAGGTTTCTCCATCCTACTCTGCTTGAGAGAGGGACCCCTCCTTCCCATTGTTATATAGATTAGATTATAGATTAACAGGAAGGGACCTTGTAGGTCATTTAGTTCAACCCCCTGCCCAAACAGGAGACCCAAAACCATTTATGACCGATGGCAGTCCAGCCTCTTCTTGAAAGCCTCCATTTCTGTTCCATGGGTTGATTGATCTCAGTCAGAAAATTCCTCCTTATTTCCAGGTTGAATCTCTCCTTGTTCAGTTTCCATCCATTATTCCTTGTCTGATCTTTGGATGTCTTGGAAAATAGCTTGACCCCTTCCTCCTCTCTGTGGCAGCCCCTCAAATATTGGAAGACTGCTCTCCTGTCTCCCCTGGTCCTTCTCTTCCCTAGACTAGCCAGGCCCAGTTCCTGCAATCGTTCATCGTTATGTTTTAGCCTCCAGTCCCCTAATCATCCTGGTTGCTCTTCTCTGCACTTTTTCTAGAGTCTCAACATCTTTTTTATAATGCGGTGATCAAAACTGGATGCAGTACTCTAGGTGTGGCCTTACTAAGGCTTTATAGAGTGGTATTAGTACCTCCCTTGATTTGGATTGTATCCCTCTGTTAATGCTTCCAGTGATGAAGCACCCACAACTTCTGTTCCATGGGTTGATTGTTCTCCCTATCAGAAAATTTCTCCTTATTTCCAGGTTGAATCTCTCTTTGTTCAGTTTCCATCCATTGTTCTTTATCTGGCCTTCAGGTGCTTTGGAAAATAGCCTGATTCCCCTCCTCTCTGTGGCAGCCCCTCAAATATTGGAAGACTGCTCTCCTGTCTCCCCTGGTCCTTCTCTTCCCTAGACTAGCCAATTCCTGCAACCATTCATCATATCTTTTAGCCTCCAGTCCCCTCATCGTATAGCAGGGACTGCCACTGCTTAAACAACCTGCAATGTACATCATCCTAGGAAACCAGAACAGGAAAAAAAAACAAAAAAACCCCGGGGCATTTCAGTTGCTATTAATCCCCCACCTAATAAAGGACAGCCAACAGTGAGAGACACCTACATCCATCTCTGTGCATTTGTGACAGATGGAAGCCCAAGCTGAATGAGCGATGATGTCCCAGTTCTCTCAGCACATCGGAAAATAATCAGCGTCTCCCATAACAATGTTCGCGCCTGTCAGTCTTTCTAATTCCGAACATGAATCCGCCTCTCTTCCTTCCTTCCGTGTGCCGGAGAAGGGACCGTTTTCTGCAAAGTGGGCTTATTAATATCTGAGGCGGATACAAACACTTGATCTCTATCTCCCTTACCCCGCATCTGAGCCGCGAGGCCGGCTCATTGGCAGAGTGGAAGGGCATTCACCGCCCAACTGGGCACGTTGGCACCACTTATCACAGGAAGGCTTCTGCATGGCAGATAACCAATTCTCTTTTCTTTTTCCTTTTTTTTGCTAGCCTGCTAGAATATTAGACCAGGTTATCTGCAGGACCGCGTTCTGCCGGTAATCTCCCACCGACCTGTGCGTTCCAACAGGGAGGGCCTTCCTCAGGGGCCGTCGGCTTCTATGTGTCGCCTGGCGGCCCCTAGCAGTAGGGCCTTCTCTGTGGGGGCCCCCGCCCTCTGGAATGGTCTGCCTCTGGAAATACGGAATAATATGGACCTGAGAGCTTTCAGACGTGCATTAAAAACCTGGCTCTTCGAGCAGGCCGGCCTGGGCTGACATGGGATTTTTAATTTAGCATTTGTGTTTTAATCGGGATTTTAAAATTTGGGTTTTAATAACTTATTGGGGGAGGGTATAATTTTAGACAGCCTAAAATATTTAATTTATTTTTAACTTTTGTAAATTGTAATAAAGTTTTATGGTTGGCTGTGCACCGCCCTGAGTTCTCCGGGAGAAGGGCGGTATATAAATATAATAATAAATAAATAAATAAATATTCACAAGGCTGCCTGGTGGGCACCGGCTTGTTCCTCTGCAAATCAGCCCCCGGCCAACAGCAGAGAAGCAACAATCAGCAGATAGAAGAAAAAGTTGGAAAGCTTCTGGTGACACGCCGGCCTGCGAGTCAAAAGTCAGCCGTGTGCCGTATAGGTCCCAAGTGACGTTCAGGGGTTTATGTAGCTCCCAGCCCGCAGCAATGGCACATTCGATTCAGTTGCAACGGGGAGATTGTTAAGAGAGAAATAAGCCATTTGGGGGATTGGTGGTGTATAATGACGCATCTTTGTCTAGCTGCCTTCCCCTATTTCCATAAGCCTAACTCAGGACATTTCTTGATAGCAGAAGATATTGTGGGAAAGGTTGTTATATATCAGGGGGAAACATAGTTCTAGTTGCTCTGTGTGTGTGTGTTATGTGTGTGTGTGTGTGTGTGTATACTTGGCAACTTTAAGACTTGTGGAGTTGCCCAGAATTCCTCAGCCAGCTATGCTGAGAAAGAAAAGAAATGAGAAAAGAATAGAAAATAGAATAGGGAATAGGATAGGAATAGAATGGAATAGAATAGAACAGAATAGGGAATAGAATAAGGAATAGGATAGGGAATAGGATAGGATAGGAAATAGAATAGGGAATAGAATAGAAAACAGAATAGAATAGAATAGAATAGAATAGAATAGAATAGAATGAAATGAAATAATAAAATAAAATAAAATTTAAAAGGCTATCCAGCCTTTTCCCCTTTCTTTGTGGGGTTTTCCAAATTATGATTTCTGCTGCACCTGGACCAGAGTTTCTCAACCTCGGCACCTTTCAGATGGGTGGCCTCCAACTTCCAGAACTGTTGGCAGTCCATCCCTCTGAAAAGGGATGGAGAAACTCTGCCCTTCGACCAAACCAAACCGAGCCCCGACAATTTAATTCCCTCGGCTGAAGATCAAAAGGATGGGCCAAGTTAGGAAAGTGGAAATTGTGTTTTCTTTGAACCCGGAACACACGAACCGGCATTTCCCCCCCCCCCCCCCCGTTTCTCGTGTCATCAAAGGTGAATTCATCCACGCGCCTTGGGATCCGAGCCCGGCTGCCATTCCAGCAAAACCAAAGTCCGGCTCTGATTATTCCTCCTTCGTAAAGAGCCCGCTGACAGGGAGCAGGGAGGGAGGGAGGGAGGGAGGGAGGGAGAAGCAAAGCACAGCTGTTTTTCAACCAATTATCCAGATGCCTGCAGGTCTCCCATATTCCAGGGACGGAGGAAGCAACGAGCTGAAAGGATTGGCGAGGCTCACTGCGTTCCAAGTCATTCACTGGAGGGAGTTAATTAACACTTTGCAGAGAAGCTGAGAGAAGGTCCTGGCTCAGCAGAGAGAGCAGGTAGGAAGGACTCCGAGGGATGATTAATGAGAAGCCGAGCGCTTCCCGCAGACAAAGCTTCTGACCAGACCAAGGAGGGACTCGGCTGGACTCAAAAACTCTCTGCGATTGAGCTGCTTCTAAAGCTACGTCCACCGCCGGAACACTAAGCCTCAGATAATTTACAACGTCGAACATAGAACGATGGCTGGAAGGGACTTCAGAGGTCTTTTAACAGATTAATAGAGTTAGAAGAGACCTTATAGGTCACCTAGTCCAACTCTTTGCTCAAAGGAGTCTATGATAATTTGCCATATCCAGCTTATCATGGTCAACTTATAATGGCCAACTTATCACGGCCAACTTGTCACGGCCAACTTGTCACGGCCAACTTGTCACGGCCAACTTGTCACGGCCAACTTGTCACGGCCAACTTATCACGGCCAACTTGTCACGGCCAACTTGTCACGGCCAACTTATCACGGCCAACTTGTCATGGCTAACTTGTCACGGCCAACTTAACATGGCCAACTTATCATGGCCAACTTGTCACGGCCAACCTAACGTGGCCAACTTGTCACAGCCAACCTAACGTGGCCAACTTGTCACGGCCAACTTAAGATGGCCAACTGACCACGGCTCACTCGCCACAGCCAACTGGCCCACTCACTGCAGGACAACTCGCCACGGCTATCTTGCCGCAGGACAACTCATTGCAAGACAAAAGTTACACTAATATCAAAGAAAGGGTGGAAGAGAATCATTAAAGAAAGGATGCAAAACGAGGGACAGAATGAAATGGCAAAGGTTAAAATATTTTTTTCTTTATTTGAAATAATTAAATAGAATTGTTGAATTGTCTCGCAGTTGAGTTGTCCCATGGCTAGGGAGTCATGGCGAGTTGTCCTAGAGAAAGTTGGCCATGGTGAGTTGGCTACAGCACATTGGCTGTGGCCAATTGTCCCCTTCCTTGCTCAAGGCAGGAGTCCATATCCCATCCTGGTTAACTGGTTAGCCAATCTTTTCTTGAAAACTTCCAGCAATGGAGCACCAACAACTCCAGGAATCAAGCTGATCCACTGATTGTTCTCATTGTCAGAAAACTTCTCTTGTGGTTGGATTTTAACAAATTTCCACCCATTGTTCCTTGTCCTGCCCTCAGAGGGGTGGTTTGGAAAACCCTTCTTCTCTGCAATAGACTCTCAAGTACTAGAAGACAGTTATCATATCCCCACTAAATCCTTCTTTTTTGTTAAACTGGACATACCTAGTTCTAGAGCAAATAATATCTTTATAATTTTTTTCTTTATGTACACTGAGAGCTTATGCACCAAAGACAAATGCCTTGTGTGTCCAATCATACTTGATCAATCAACTATTCTATTCTAAAATCCAAGCATGTCAATATATAAGAAATTATGAGCTGGGATATACATTACAAGTCAGCCAGTGGGAACTGTTTGGTGACTAAGAAACAGCATCTGTTGTGAGCCATGCCGGATGGCTTGGAGAATGGCCATGGCTTAGGGTAGGTAACTGGTTTGTATCAGAATTCTGTGAATTCTGAATTCTGGTGGTCTTGATTGCTTTTGCTTCTTGTCTTTGTCCTTGCTACCACATTGCAAGAGCTGCCTGGGTATTGTATACATGCATCATGTTTTATATTATTGTATATAAGCAAGTTTCTTCTATAAGTGAATCCTGCTGAATTTATTTACTTGTGTGCTGGTTGGATTGCTGCAAACTCTAACCAAGCAGATGAGAGAAGAGTTGGTTAGCAGCTTATAAGTAAGGGCTACCTGTTTCAGTTTGACATTTTTACAAACAATGGACAAAAATTGGAATAGGAGGGATTTGGCGTGCACATTTCTGCAAAGGCAGCCTTGTTTCGTTGCAGTTTTGCCAAGAGTAACCCAGTTTCTCTTAACATGTATTTTGTTTTCATGAATACAGGCAGAAAAGATTTTCCCCAGTGCATTTTTTTCAGAAGTCAAACCACACTGCACAGTTTGCAGAAGCCTCAGTTTTGAAGGACCTCTGGAGGGTTGGTTCATACACTGGTTCCAAGATAGGAAGTTTACATTCGAATTTCTCCAGCTTAGGTCTACTTGCCCTTTCGCCACCTACTTCTCTGGGGAAACTCACCTGAAGAGCAAGCTTTCCAAATGGTTCTGGGGCGTCAGCCCAGCTGTGTCAAGAACAAAAGCAGACTTTGGGGAAGGAGGAGGCCTGAAAATATTTTCGCCAGGGTGCACAATTGGGATGGTACCAGCGCTAATGGAGAATTGCTCCAGGAACAACCTGGAAAAAATGATAAAAAGAGGTTTTCAGATATAGCTCAAAGCTTGGCAGGGAGGGAGGGAGAAGGAAGGAGGGAGGGAAGGAGGGAGGGAGGGAGAAAGAAGGAAGGAGGGAGAAGAAGAAGGAGGAAGGAAGGAAGGAAGGAAGGAAGGAAGGAAGGAAGGAAGGAAGGAAGGAAGGAGAGAGGAGGAAGAAAAAAGGAAGAAGGAAGGAAAGGAGGAGGGAGGGAGAAGTGAAGGAGGGAGGGAGAAGGAAGGGAGGAGGGAGGGAGGAGAGAGGGGGAAGGAAGGAAGGAAGGAAGGAAGGAAGGCAGGAAGGAGAGAGGGAGGGAGAAGGAAGGAAGAAAGGAAGGAGAAGGAAGGAAAGGAGAAGAGAGGAAGAAGGAAAGAAGGAGGGAGGGAGAAGGAAAGAAGGAGAGAGAGGAAGGAAGCAAGAAGGAAGGAAAGGAGGAGGGAGGGAGAAGTGAAGGAGGGAGGAAGGGAGAAGGAAGGAAGGGGAAGGAAAGGAGGACAGAGGGAGAAGGAAAGAAGGAGGTAGGGAGAAGGAACGAAGGAAAGTAGGAGAACGGAAGTAGGGAGGGAAGGAAGAAGGGAGAAAGAAGGAAGGAGTGAGAAGGAAGGAAGGAAGGAAGGAAGGAAGGAAGGAAGGAAGGAAGGAAGGAAGGAAGGAAGGAAGGAAGATGAGGGAAAGGGTTAATTACCAAGCAATATAATATAACATAATAAACATACTCTTTTTTAAGGATCTGTTCCTGCTAAGGGCTCCTCTTCTGACACCCCCCCTTAACCAAACGATTTACTGGCCAGCTGCCACCGAGGCCAGTTCTCACCTGAACCTCCGAGGCCTCCTGTACAATTTATTTCCCTTATTCATTCTACATGGCTTCTGGGCGGCTCCAATCAGAACCAGAACGGCCACCGAGTTTCCCAGGATCGGCTGAGCTCCAGAAATGAGACAGAGAGAAAGTGATTGGGACTCTCTTGCCTGAAGCCCAGGAAATGTAGAACTTAATAACAAAATCTTGTTAGCCTCCAAAGGAGGAGGAGAGAGAGAGAGGCAGGCAGCGACGGTGAAATGGGGTCCTCCGGGTACCACACCGGCATTCATAACATCACTCTGTCTATTTCAGACCTTCAAGCCTTTTATTGAAAGCCCTGACAAAGCGAAGGACTTTTGGGGGGCGTAAAACAGGCTGGCCCATAGAGGACAGGTAGTCCTCGACTTAACGGCCATAATTGAGCCGAAAACGTCTGTTGCTAAAGTGAGGCATTGGTTTAAGTTAAGAATTTTGCCCCATTCTACGACCTGCCTTGCCACCGTTGTTAAGTGAACCGCCACAGTTGTTAAATTACGAACACGGTTGGTTAAATGAACGGGGCTTCCCCATTGACTCAGTTGTGTTAGCAACCATTATTTTAGAACCTTCTATGGGGACCTGTAGTGCGCAGTGCTGTGGTTCGCCGGCAGCAGGTGCAGACGGCTGAGGTCTCGGAGAGCGAAGACTCAGATGAGGGGCCTGCGTGTGATGCAGGGATGGAGGCAGGACCATCAGAGAGTGGGGTTCTGCCTTCGGAGGTTGTGGAGGCTGGCAGCAGTGAGGAAGAGGCCCCTGAGGAGCCTTTGCCCAGTGCGCATGCACGCAGGATTGCTCAAAGGAAAGAGCAGCTGCAGCAGCACGGGCGACTCGGGAGTAAAGCTGCAAGGTGATGGCCCCTCCTTGAAGAGATAAAAGCCAGCTGAGAAACCGGAGTTCTTTGCAGGAAGCAAAGAAGCTTTTGCACTCAAGCCTTGTGGATGTTTAGACTCTCTTAGTTGGTGTTTGGAGACTCTTTGTGTTTGAAATATTTCTTAGTAACTTTATCTAGTGTTCTTGACAGCTTTGCACCACCTTGGCACCTCATTCTCATCAGTGATTACAATTAGTTTGAAACAGCCTTTTAACCGGGAAGGAATGGAATTTGTAAAGAATCATTAAAAGGTTTTGCTGTTACCTCCGTTTGGTGTTTGTTTCTTTGGAACAAGGTTTGGGTCAGAACACACACACACACACACATATACCCCAAGAGCCTCCTCCATCAAAATTGGAAGAGGCTCTTGGCGTGTGTATGTGTCTGTGTGTCTGTATGTGTACTACAGGTCCCCATAGAAAGTTGTAAAATGCCTCAACCCAAATTGCGCATCGCGGTTGATGTGCATCCAGGCAGTCTCCGTTGTGGCCCGCCAGACTCAGATGATGAGGAGGTAGGGGAAGAACTTGGGCCGGTTCTGGAGCCTGGGGAAGGCTCTAATGGATGCTCAGTGTCAGACACAGAGATAGAGCCGGGGCCATCCAGCATTTCCCAGCCAGAGAGGCACCTGCCTTTGGAGTCAGAGATGAGAGAGGAGGAGGAACAGCTGGAGCCTGTTCCAGATACACACACATGCAGAGCTGTTAGGAGAGGGGAACAATGGAAGACAATGAGCCGGCCCAGGAAGCAAAACAAACGTGGAGGCTGAATGGCCCCTCCCTGGCTGGGGAATAAATAGGAGGAGAGAGGAGTGGTTTGGTTGTTGCAGACAACATTCGCATTTCTAGAAAGTTTGCTCCTTGTGTGTTTCGTGCGACAAAGATTGTCTTGCCAGAACTGAGGTTGGTCTACTTCTCTGTTGGAACTGACTAAATTTGCAGCCTCCCGGCTTAATTTGCATTTATCATAACGAGCTGATAAGGACTATTGTCTCAGTTAACTCCTTGCCTGGACTTTCTGTTGGGGAAGGCAGTTAATTCCCAAGGTGTAAATAAAGAGGGGTTTTTCTTTGCGGGGAATCGGTTTCTTGCTTCCGCAAAGGCTGCGTCAGAACAGTCTTCGAGAGGAGAGGGAAGTCCTACGCAGGAGCTGAAGAGGAGAAGAACCTCAAGCCTTGGGCCTGGGAGATCTTCCAATCCACCCAACCCCTATACTGGTCCTCTCTGGGTCCTTTTCCACTCACCTCTGAGTATGAAGCAATGAAGCTTCATTTTCTTCACTGGCCTCTCCGGCATTGGAGTACTTCAAGAAGAGTAGCTGGCTTCCCAGGCTTCTTTCCAGCTTTCTCTCCTCTCGTATCTGCTCTCTAAAAAGGGCAAAGCCACAAGAGGAGTACAGGATGAAATGGGGCTGAACTCAGGGTGGGGGGAAAGGAAC
The DNA here is from genome assembly GCA_023653725.1 of Bungarus multicinctus. Taxonomy (NCBI): domain Eukaryota; kingdom Metazoa; phylum Chordata; class Lepidosauria; order Squamata; family Elapidae; genus Bungarus; species Bungarus multicinctus. Next base: position 3,353,247 of record CM042837.1, on the reverse strand, counting down.
TGGGGCCAGTAATTGGGCAGCTAAAGGTAAAGGTTCCCGTAGCACGTGCGTGCCAGTCGTTTCTGGCTCTAGAGGGCGCTGCTCATCTCCGTTACAAAGCCGAAGAGCCAGCGCTGTCCGAAGACGTCTCCGTGGTCATGTGGCCGGCAGGACTCAACGCCTTCGAAGGCGCACGGAACGCTGTTCCTTTCCCACCAAAGGGGTCCCTATTTTTCTACTTGCACTTTTTTTACATGCTTTCGAACTGCCAGGTTGGCAGAAGCCGGGACAAGTAACAGGAGCTCCCTCCGTAACGCGGTGCTAGGGGTTCGAACCGCCGAACTGCCGACCTTTTAGATCGACAAGCTCAGCGTCCTTAGCCACTGAGCCACCACCTCCCTTATAGTTGGGCAACCAGCCGAAGCTAATACAAAAAAAACACCTCCTTTTCCCGGACAGAAATCCAACTCGATTAAACCCAGCACCCTAGTGGTCACTTAGCCCAACCCCCAGATCGATGCAGAATGCCCCATTGACGGATGACTATTCAGCCTTCTTAGGAAGACCCTTCCTAAGGCAGCCTAGTGCACTGGCCGACAACTTGTAGAGTCAGGAAGGGCTTAAGATTACAAGAATGTCAGCCACTGGACTATTCCCCATTGGAAGTCATGGAAAAGCTATTTAATTCCCAAAATAATGATGGGAAGCCTTCTACAACTGCTTGAGATGCAACGAAATAACAAGAAGAAGACGTGTTGTATTCATAACAGAGCAGCATGCATGTACCTATTTCCAAACCATCTGTATCCAGCACGAGTCCAAAAGAGGGCTGTGAAAGTATCTACAGACCCCTCACATCCTGGACATAAACTATTTCAACTCCTTCCCTCAAGACGACGCTATAGAGCCCTGCACACCAGAGTAACTAGACACAAGAACAGTTTTCCCCCGAAAGCCATCACTCTGCTAAACAAATAATTCCCTCAACACTGTCCAACTATTTACAAATTCTGCACTACTATTACTATTAATCTTCTCATCACTCCTTATCGCCCATCTCCTCCCAGTTGTGACTATTTGACTGTAACTTTGTTGCTTGTATCCTTATGATTTATATTGACTGTTTCCTAGTAGGATTTGATTGTTTATTGTATGCTGTGACTATATTCTCTCTATATATATTATATACCCTATGACTATATAACCCTATGACTATCATTAAGTGTTGTACCTGACTCTTGGTGAATGTATCTTTTCCTTTTATGTACACTGAGAGCATTTGCACCAAGACAAATTCCTTGTGTATCTAATCACACTTGGCCAATAAGGAATTCTATTCCATTCCGTTCCATTCTATTTCTATTCCATTCCATTCCATTGGCCAATAAAGAATTCATTCATTCATTCATTCATTCATTCATACATTCATTACAAGAGAGATCCAGCCCAACATTCAACAGGTCATTTAAAATTAGGGAGTCGGCTGGCCAAATTCAACTACTATAGTAAGCCGTGGTTGATTCAAGTCCCATTAAATCCTGATCAGTTAAAGAAGCCATACTGTTGACTCGATTCTTACGAGTCATTAAACTGGGGTCAAGAGGCATGAGATGCATTTTGCACAGCGCATCCCGCTGGCCCACTCCGTCAACAGCCTCAATTGCACAATCCTTCACGGCGAGCGGCTCCCCTGGTGTTACCGGGCTGACCCAGGTCCTGCCTGCTGTGGTGATGTGCTGCACATTGGATAAAACCCACTCGGCAGACGGATGATTGAGTTAGACTTTGTGCTTCAAACCCTCTCAGGCCAAATTGGGGAGCGACTGCAGAGCAAAAACTTGGGCAAACCCGCTGATTGACATTTCAAATTCAAAACAGAGAGGGAAGGGACCTTGGAGGTCTTCTACCCCCTGCTTAAGCAGGAGACCGTATACCCGAGATGGCGAACCTATGGCATGCGTGCCAGAGATAGCACCCAGAGCCCTCTCTATGGACACGCGAACTGTTGCCCCAGCTCAACTCCACCACGCACCTCCCACCAGCCAGCTGGTCTTTGGGTCTCTGCCATGCATGTGCGGGGCGGGGCACATGAGGGAGGGGGCAGGGCGCATGCACGTGGGATGGGGCGCATGCACAGGGATACACATGTATGCACGGTGGACGCATGTATATTGCATGTGCATTGCATTCTCTAGAACCGGTTGTTAACATTCTAAGCAGTTCGGAGAACCGGTTATTAGACGAAATTACTGGTCTAATCCTATAAGGACTACCTGTATTTATGAGCCACGGTGGCACAGTGGTTAGAATGCTCCTTCTGCTGACTGCCAACTGACTGCAATTTGGCAGTTCGAATCCCACCAGGCTCAAGGTTGATTCAGCCTTCCCTCCTTCCAAGGTGGGTAAATTGAGGACCAAGATTGTGGGGGAGCAGAAGGCTGACTCTATAAACCGCTTAGAGGGGGCTGGAAGGCAGTAGATAAGTCTAAGTGCTATTGCTTGTGAAGGAAGGAAGGAAGGAAGGAAGGAAGGAAGGAAGGAAGGAAGGAAGGAAGGAAGGAAGGAAGGAAGGAAGGAAGGAAGGAAGGAAGGAAGGAAGGAAGGAAGGAAGGAAGGGGTGAGTGCTATCATAAGTGCTATTGCTAAGGGAGGGAGGGAGGGAGGGAGGGAAGAAGAAAGGAAGGAAAATGAGCAGAAGGAAGGAAGGAAGCTGTGTTGGCACAGTGCAGCATTGGAGGCTAACTCTGCCCACAATCAGGAAGTTCAATCCTGACTGGCTGAAGGTTGACTCATCCTTCCGTCCTTCCAAGGTGGATCAAATGATGACCCAGATTGTTGGGGGCAAGAGGCTGACTCTGTAGACTGCTTAGAAGGGCTGTAAAGCACCATGAAGCAGTACATAAGTCTAAGTGCTATTGCTTGCGAAGGAAAGGAGGAAGGAAGGAAGGAAGGAAGGAAGGAAGGAAGGAAGGAAGGAAGGAAGGAAGGAAGGAAGGAAGGAAGGAAGGAAGGAAGGAAGGAAGGAAGGAAGGAAGGGGTGAGTGTTGGTGCAGTGGCTAGAGTACTGTATTCCGTCCTTAGGAAGTCAGCCTCTGGTCCCCAGATTGTTGGGGACCAGAGGCTGACTCTGTAAACCGCTTAGAGACGGCTGGAAAGCATTGTGAAGCGGTATATAAGTCTTAAGTGCTATTGCTATTGACATCTTCCCAACCTGGTGCCAGAACCATATGCTGAGATCAAAATGGGTGCCTTGGAGTTCTGTTTGGGTGAGAAATATTTCTTTTATTAATGGATTTAAACGCTATTGAGTCATGCAGACTCATGTGGCGCCTTAGCCAAATCCACAATAAATCGACCACAGAAACAGCTAAAAGCGATTCTCCTCCCCCCCACACACCAGAATGACTGAGCCACAATTAAAACATTCCCAGTAACGGCACAACTAAATTGCTCAGGGTTGAGCAGCAATGAAAGGACAATTCATTCTCAATAACCATAAATATCATATCACTGTCAATGACAACTGCACGCAGCTGAAGTGAAAACTTAATCCTGTTTAACAAGCAGCTTAACTTACACCATTCCGGCGTTTCCATAGCATCCCCAAATGAATTTATTGCTTTGTAGCAAGAAGAAAATAGAGGGATGGTGGACTCACAAAGAGCAGAAATACAAATGAAGTTCCTCTCAGCTCAAAAGATGTTGCTGAGAGGAAGGATGACGCGGAAGGGAGATGGAAAGAAAGTCAGGAAAAGTAAGGCAAGAAATAATTAATGACGTTGTGATTTTCCCCTGCTCTAGAACTGCCTTTTTCCAGAATGTATTTTGGATTTTCCACACCTCACCCAAGTAACAACCCCAATTCTTTTGGGAGAAATTGATCACATTCACCTAATTGCAGCCACACCTTGTAACTTCCTAGGAATAGGGCTGTCTATCGCTTAGATCTTTTATGTCCAATGAGAGCTTAGGCACTGAAGACAAATTCCTTGTGTGTCCAATCACACTTGGCCAATAAAGAATTCTGTTCTACTCTACTCTATTCTTCATTCCAATATTTTATCCTATCCTATCCTATCCCTTATTCTATCCTATTCCTTATTCTATTCTATTCTAACCTACAAACCTATTTAACTAGTACACCATAAACAGTTGTAAGGTTTATGATAGTGTTTTCCAATATGGCAGTTTCCGGATGTATGGACTTCAACTCCCAGGATCCCCCAGCCAGCAAATTCCCTGCTGAGAATTCTGGGAGTGGAACCCACTCAAGATGCCTTAACTTCCCAAGACCTGCCCAACTTCCACAGAGATGTATATTTTCCCCCCACCCCCAAATTGAGGGCTTTGAAAAAGGACCCGCTTTTCCTCCATTTAATAGAATAAATAACAGAGTAAGGGAGTTGGAAGGGACCTTGGAGGTCTTCTAGTCCAACCCCCTGGCTCAGGCAGGAGACCCTGTCCCATTCTGGGTGAATGCTTATCCAATCTCTTCTTGAAAACCTCCCACATCCCCCAATTTTCCTCCCTCCTGCTTCCTTGTGTCATCTCCCCCCTTCAGGAAAGAAATACGTGGCTTTTCCTTATGGTTGGGTGTCCCTGTCTCTCCCCGCCCCCCCCCCCGTCATCATCAGGTGTGCACACTTCCATTTTACCTTTTCTCTTCAAGAAGTTTGTCTAGGCTGGCCAGGTAACTGTCCGGTCTTGGCGAGGGGCACTAAAAGCAGAAGCGAGAGGAAGACAGGTTACAGGGAGGCTGAGATGGGCCAGGTTTAGCCAAACCAGGATCTCGGGAAGAGTTGCACCCACGGCCTGGCATATTGCCAAGGCACAAGCAGAGTCCCCCACACTGCCAGCCCTGGCGATGCCCCCTCCAGAAAGCCATGGATTCTCCAGACCATGCATGGTGAATCAGAGTGAATTCAAGAGTTCTCCACTCCTCTACTCGTTCGCAGAATCCCTTATGCCACCAGACTCGAAACTCTAGACCTAGAAAACCTAGAACTACTCTGTCTTCGGTCCGATCTAAGTATAGTACATAAAATCATACATTGCAATGTTCTATCTGCAAATGAATACTTCAGCTTCAACCATAACAACACAAGAGAACACAATAGATACAAACTCAAGGTTAATCGCACCAAACTGGATACATGGATACATATAAGAAAAATAAAAAATAGACAATAGGACAGGGACGGTAGGCACGTTGGTGCGCTTATGCACGCCCCCTACAGACCTCTTAAGAAAGGGGTGAGGTCCATAGTAGACAGTCTAAGGTTAAAGTTTTTGGGGTTTAGGGAAGAAACCACAGAGTCAGGTAGAGTATTCCAGACATTGAGCACTCTGTTGCTGAAATCGTATTTCCTGCAATCAAGTTTGGTGAGATTAACCTTGAGTTTGTATCTATTGTTTGCTCTTGTATTGTTATGGTTGAAGCTGAAGTATTCATTGACAGGTAGGACATTGCAATGTATGATTTTATATACTATACTTAGATCGGACTGAAGGCGGCGTAGTTCTAGGTTGTCTAGGTCTAGAATTTTCAGTCTGGTGGCATAAGGTATTCTGCAACAAGTAGAGGAGTGGAGAACTCTTCTTGTAAAATATTTCTGGACTTTCTCAACTGTGTTAATATCAGATACGTAATGTGGGTTCCAGACTGATGAGGTGTATTCGAGTATTGGTCTAGCAAATGTTTTGTATGCTGTAGTTAGTAGTGTGATATTACCAGAGAAAAAGCTACATAGGATTAGGTTAACAACTCTTAATGCCTTTTTGGCTATGTAGCTACAGTGGGCTCTAGCACTTAAATCATTAGAGATGAGTACTTCAAGGCCCTTGACAGAGCTTGGATCATCAACAAATTTGACCCCCTCTTCTTTGTGGCAGCCTCTCAAATACTGATATACTATTATCATGTCACCCCTGGTCCTTCTTTTCTTTAGACTAGCCAAACCAAGATCCTGCAACCGTTCTTCACATGTTGTTGTTTTTCTTGTCTCTAGGCCTTTAATCATCCTAGTTGCTCTTCTTTGTACTTTTTCCCCAAAGCCTCAATGTCTTTTTTGTAATGTGGTGACCAAAACTGGGTGCAGACTTCCAGGTGTGCCCTTACTGAGGCTTTATAAAGCGGTACTAAGACTTCCTGTGATGTTGGTGGTGGGATTGAAACTGTTTTACTTTCTATCTTCCCGTGATCAGTGGTGGGATTGAAACTGTTTTACTACCGGTTCTGTGGACGTGGCTTGGTGGGCTGCTGGGGGTTCACAGGAGTCCGGGAGAGTCCCTAGCTAAGGTTCTGTGCCCTTCGAAGAACCCCACAAATCCCACTCCTGGCTGGCCCCGCCCTCCCATCCCCTCCCCTCCCAGGAGTCCCCAGGTGGCCCGTTTTCGATGCAGGTAAGTGCAGGGCGTGCGCAGAGGCTCCAGGACGACGAAAAAAGGGCCTCCCAGGAGTTCGGAAAGACCAGGAATGGGGCCGTTTCTGGATTCCAGAGAGCCTCCGGAGCCTGGGGGAGACAGTTTTCACCCTCCCAGAGGCTCAAGGGAAGCCTCCGGAGCCCAGGGAGGGCAAAAAGGTAGCCCCCCCCCCATGCCGTGGTGCAGGAGACTGTCATGAACTGGAATAGAGCATGGTAACAAGGTCAGCCAATGAACAGGCACAGCAACTAAATCAGCCAATGAGGACTGTTTTTGGAAACTGAAACTAGAATTAGCCTAGGCTGGAAACTGAAACTAAAAGTAGCCTAGGCGTAGCTCTACATTAAGCTCTGCAGCTCTGAAGCTATGTTGAGTTCCGAGTCTGTCTATTGAAGGTGAAACTAACTTGCTTGCTTGAAGACTGGAGCTCTGTTCTGAACTTGCCAACATGTTTCTGTCTTGAGTTTGCTCCATGTTGGAGAAATCTACAACTGGTTGGTAAAATCTACTTATTATGTTTATAAAGATGTTAACTGAAGCATCAGCCATCTGTGTTTATTTTTCTGGTGCTGAATCTATGCTGCAAAACTCTGAATAGAGGCCGACTAGGCCACGCCCACCATGGCCACGCCCACCCAGCAACCGAACAGAGAACCCTCTGCTAAACATTTTGAAGCCCAGCCCTGCTGCCCGGGATACCCACCAAGCTCATCTCCAGAGTGCTGGAACTGCACTTGTCCATGTGGAGGAGATCTTGGAGGGGCACAAGGCTGCTGTCATCCATATCTTCCTCTTCCTCGGAGTCCGGGGAAAGCCCTCCGGGGCCTTCTAAAAACTCCTCAGAGGAGGCCGAGATGCTGCTCCTGGAGGAATTCCCAGAGCCCGGCAGCAAGAGATGGAGAGGGGGCAGCGAAAAAGGGCCTCCCATCCTTGGAGCCTCCCGGTCTGGCATCTCCTGACAGCTTCGGGGTTCAGACGGCCCAGGGGTTGGGCTGAGGGGAGACGACTCTTCATTGTACACAAGTGCGATTCGTCTTAGCGGCAAGTCCGGAAGGAACTCTTCCTCCTCCTCCTCCTCCTCCTCCTCCTCTTTCAAGGGAGACGTGGGGTTGCTCCGTACACCAGAGCCATCGTCTCTTCTCGGGCTCTTGTCTGGAGGAACAGAGTCTTCCTGCTCCAATTTCTCTGTGGACTCTGGGAGAAAAGGGAAGAGTTATTACCAAGACAAACACGCCACGCTGTACGGAGACTCATCAGAGCTACAGAATGTGGAACTAATTCACATTAGCACTTAATCCAGGTTTCTAAGTAGCTCAGCTTCAATAGGGGCATTTATGCGTGCATAAGCGCGCACCAACGTGCCTACCATCCCTGTCCTATTGTTTCTTTTATTTTTCTTATATGTATCCATGTATTCATAATTATGTTTTTACTTATACCTATTATCTTGTAAGCAATTGACAAACCAAATAAATAAATAAATTCGGATGCTTCCAAAAAAAAAACCCCAACCCTAAGAAATATTAGATGCATTTGGCATGCATGCGTAATAGAGAGAAAGTCATAGCAGGGTTCCAATATTTGAGGGTTAAACATGAGCCAGCAATTTGCGGCAGCAGCCAAAAAAGCCAAGGCAATCCTAAGTTGCATTAATAAAGGGATGCAATCAAGATCAAGGGAGGTACTAATACCACTCTATAAAGCCTTAGTTTTAGTTTACTTTATTGTCATTGCACCTCGTACAACGAAATCAAACACCATCTTCAGTGCACATCATGACCATGAAAATAAACACAAACACACTCCACACATTGAACCGGAAAACCCTGACACCGCACCAATACTGCACTATATAGTAGAATTCAATAGAGCTACTGCCCTGGGATAGAAGCTGTTTTTCAGCCGGTTTGTCCTTGTTTTTATTATCCTGTACCGTCTGCCAGATGGTAATAGTTCAAAAAAAGGGAGCCCAGGAGGAGATGGATCTTTAAGGATGTTTTGAACTTTCTTAAGGCAGAGGGAGCTATAAAGCTCTTCCAAAGAGGGGAGAGGACAACCCATGATCCTCTGGGGCAATGACGTTAACCCTCTGGAGGGCTGTCCCATCTGCCACTGTGCAATTGACAAACCAGATACAGGTGGAGTAAGTTAAAATACTCTCTATGGTGCAGTAGTAGAAGGTCACCAGCAATTTTTCATTCAGTTGTTGTTTTCTGAGAAGTCTTAGATAGTATAATCTCTGCTGGGCCCTTTGGACCAGGGCTGCAATGTGGGCACATTAGGTCAGGTCCTCTTTTAGGGTAACACCCAGAAACTTAAAACTGGCCACTTGCTCCATTCAGTCTCCCTTCATAAGGAAGGGCTGGATGTCTGATCTGTTCCTTCTATAGTCCACTATCAGCTCCTTGGTCTTATTGGTGTTAAGGACTAAGTTAATGTCTCCACAAAAGTAACCGGTCCACCTCATCTTGGTAGGCAGATTCATCCACCCCCTGGAGATAAGTCCCACCACTGTTGTATCATCTGCAAATTTAGCAATAGTATTACTAGTGTGTAAGTAGTAAGACCACACCTAGAATACTGCATCCAGTTTTGGTCACCACACTATAAAAAAAGATGTTGAGACTCTAGAAAGACTGCAGAGAAGAGCAACTAAGATGATGAGGGGACTGGAGGCTAAAACATATGAAGAACGATTGCAGGAACTGGGCATGGCTAATCTGGTGAAGAGAAGGACCAGGGGAGACAGGATAGCAGTCTTCCAATATTTGAGGGGCTGCCACAGAGAGGAGAAGGTCAACCTGTTTTGCAAGGCACCCAAAGGCCAGACAAGGAACAATGGATGGAAGCTGAATGAGGAGAGATTCAACCTGGAAATAAGGAGGAATTTTCTGACAGGGAGAACCATCAACCCATGGAATAGAAGTTGCCTCGGAAGCTTGGCAGCTTCATCCCTGGAGGCTGTAAAGAAGAGACTGGACTTCTCATCGGTCAGAAATGGTGTAGGGCCTCCTGCTTGGGCAGGGGGTTGGACTAGATGATCTCCAAGGTCCCTTCCAACTCTGTTTACCTGTTACCTGTTCTCTTCCCAGTGTAAGACTAAATGCCTCATATTAGATCCCCACCCCTCCATGGATGGTCCCTCCCTTTCAGCTGCATGGCACCGGAGTCTTTGGGGGGGGGAAATTTAAGGTAGTCCTCAGTTTACGACCACACTTGAGCACCAGATTCCTGCCCTTAAGTGAGCCTTGCCCCATTTTGCAACTTTTCAAGACCCAGTTCTTAAGCGAATCGCTGCAGTTGGTCCTAAAAGGGGACCTAAGCCCCTTCTTTCAAGGCCGTTGAAACTCTGCACGGTCAGCAAATGAATTGTCGTAAGCTGAGGACTACCTGTAAGCCCCCACCCCCCGCCCAACTGGAGGGAGGGAGGGAGGAAGAGAAAGAGAGAGAAAGACCCACCTGGTGCTTCGGTGCTGTCCGGCATTCCCTGAGAGCTTTCAGGTTCTGAGTTGGGCCCAGGATCTGGGCTGAGAGGGGGCGGCTCTTCCTTGAAGAGGAAGGACGGAGGAGACCAGTCTGGTGGGAACAGGTCCTCAACCTCTTCCAAGGGGGACTTGGAGCCACTGCGTTCACTTCCCGGGGTCTCGGCTGGGGGAGCAGAGCCTCCCTTCTTGGATTTCTTCCGGGAGCGCCTGCCGAGCCCCGGGACCCACTGCTGGCCAGATACTGCTGCAGAGGGGACGCAGTTTGGGGGGAGCACTTCCGGGGAGGGTTGGTGCTTTTGAAACTTCTTCTGCATCCGTCGCAGGAAAGCCCGAGAGTCTGGAGGGAAGGGAAGAGCCTGTCAGGATTCTGGCAGTTTACCCCCATTTAAATCATGAGTCTCGAGCCAAACTTCCAAAACTTCAAAAGGATTTATTGGGAGTTAACATGCCGGCACTGCCTGGGTGTAGCCAACTCTGAGGCACATCATCCATTGTCACCCTTGACCCTGGTTTCCCCCCCACCCCCTGGGTGTATCATAATTCATAGTCTCCACTGGGACACATCCATAGCCAAGAGTCATCAATCATGCTCCCCAGTTAGGATTGTGCGAGGCAGAAACTTCAGTCGCCTAGTCACTATCTTTGAAAACATTTATGGAATGCACTTTTGGTTTCCAACCTGCCACCGTGCTCTTTCCCCCCTCCCTGTTGGCAACTCTAAAAAGACCATAGAAACATTTTATGAATTGACAGAGCCATTAACAGCAGCAGTGGAAGGATTCAAAATTTTTACTACCAGTTCTGTGGCCGTGGCTTGGTGGACGTGGCTTAGTGAGCGTCACTTGGTAGGCATGGCAGGGGAAAGATACTACAAAATCTCCCTTCCCTCCCCACCCCACTAACCTGCTTTCCAGCTCCATTCTCCTTGGCAAGGCAACCAATGGTGACCCAGCCAATCAGCTGGGACTCAAAGGGAGGCGGAGAATAGATGGGGGCGGGGCCAGTCAGAGGTGGGATTTGCCGGCTCTCCAAACGACTCAAAATTTCTGCTCTCGGTTCTTCAGAACCAGTCAGAACCAGCTGAATATCACCTCTGGACCAGGAGGCCAGACATGCTACACCAAGGGGGTGCCCAATCCCTGGTCTGTGGACTTCCACTGGGTCACGGCATATCACCAAGGAGGCTGCACAAATAAGCAAAGCCCCATGGAAAGGATCAGATCTCTTTTGTTGAGCCCTTTACTGTCCTACTCTGTGACTGAGGGAAGAGAGAGAACATTAGGAATATTAAAGTCCCAAAGGGGCTTTTTTCAGGAGACAACTGGACTTCCTGGGTTTTTTTTTTTCTTTTGAAGACGTTTCACTTCTCGTCCAAGAACCTTCTTCAGTTCTGACAGGATAGTGGGGAATGGAAGGATTTATATTCTTTCCAGACTACAGGAACCAGAAGTACTACTCAGGTGGCCATGAAGACACAGATAAAACCTCCAAGTAGTCTCAATGACCCTCTCAAAGGATGCAAATGACCAGCTGTCTGCAAGGAACATAAATCCTTGAATCTCTACAGACTTTTAGCCATACAATTTGGGATGAACACCCTTGGAATGATGTGGGAGTAGGAATGGATTTCTAGAGGGGGAAAAAAATGGCAGACTACGGGAACAATTTGCACCCCTCAGGCGACCCTGAGGACACCGATGAACCTCCAAGTGGCCTCAACGACCCTCTAAAAGGAGGCAAATAACCAGAGCTGTCTGCAAGGAATATAAATCCTTCCCTTCCCCACCATCCAGTCAGAGCCGAAGAAGCTTCTTGGAGGAGAAGGGAAATGTCTTGGAAAGAAAAAAACAGAAAGTCCTGGGACCTTAACATTCCTAATGTTCTCTCTTCCCTAAGTCACAGAGAAATAGCACCACAGAGTAAAGAGCCCAGCAAAAAAAGAACTGATGCTTTCCTCCTCGTTCCTTAGCTCAATCTACCACCTCATCGAGGTGCTCCTTGTGAATACAGGCGTAGATCCCGTGGGAGGCAAAATATTTGGCAAGTCTTCTCAACCTGGAGCAGAAGAAACCTGTTACCCTATTTCAGAAGGCTAACATGGCACTTTAGAAGATAAAAAGGCAATCGCCACGAGAGACACGGTGTGTAAAACAGCTTGTGCAATTTTTGCTCCAGCGGATCTGAAATTCTAAGGATAGAGCTGTCTCTTTGGAGAAGAAGTCTTTCAGCCTAGCAAACCCAACTTTCATACAATTGCAATTGAATTGGGGGGGGGGGGGGGAAGGATGCTAAGCCAAACGACAATTTTAGAGCCAAGACTGCCCTCTAATGGATCTGATCTGTTGCAAGCATACTGAAAAATACTGAATCTATTTTTGAAAATCAGATTATGGCCTGGACGTAACCCTGCTACATGTTTTTCCAGGATTTAAATAGTGCTGTACCCATAATAGCATCCTTTTCAACTAGTTATTATTTCTGGTTTCTACAGTAACGTGAGGGCGCAATGTTCCTGACAAATCTTATTTTTATACTGTTCAGACCAACCCTGGGTAATACAGCAGCGTGTTCTGTAGATGAGAAACTGACCTAAAACAGCTCATCTAGAAATATATATATATATATATATATATATATATATATATATATATATATATATATATATATATATATATATATATATTTAAGAAACAGACTTCTTTTTTGAACGTCTAATTTCCTGCATATACGTATTCCTTTTCTTGGTGTGGGCTGCTCTTAGCTGTGGGTACAGGGCAGGGTAAACCACAGGTATGGTGTACAATATTTAGACTTTGCATAAAAATATTTCAGCCCTGAGAGCCCTTTGGGTTGTTTTATTACCTTTAATTATAGGTGGCATTTTATAAACCAGGGGTGACAAGTTGCATTAGCTACATGCTATTCGCTTGACCCCTTGCAGTGACTTACAAATCATGCTGCCAATTTTCAGGGACAAGTGATTTAAAATTGAAGACTGTTCCCCATTCATTTCCTGACAAAAACACTAGAAAATGTTGGTGAGGCACTGATGCTCAACAGGGCTGTAGAGTGCTTTAAACCTTTGATTTGCCCCCAAAGTACCACCTTTGTATCCTGCATGCTTCAAGCACCTTTTTACAATCACATTCAAAACGTGGCACTCAATACATTTTACTTTGTTAAGAACCCTTCGCCCCAACAGCCATAGCCCTTAGACTTATATACCGCTTTACAGTGCTTTACAACCCTAAGTGGTGTACAGAGTCAGCCTATTGTCCTCATTTTACCCATCTCAGAAGGATGAAAGGCTCAGTCAACCTTGAGCCCCATAGGATCAAACTTCTGCAATTGGCAGAATTAGCCTGCAAGACTGCATTCTAACAGACAGACAGGAAGAAGGAAGGAAGGAAGGAAGGAAGGAAGGAAGGAAGGAAGGAAGGAAGGAAGGAAGGAAGGAAGGAAGGAAGGAAGGAAGGAAGGAAGGACAGCAATAGCACTAAGATTTATATATTTATATTATATATTAATAATTATATTATTTAGCCCACTCTAAGCGATTTACAGAGTTAAGAGTCAGCCTCTTGCCCCCAACAATCTGGGTCCTCATTTTACCCACCTCGGAAGGACGGAAGGCTGAGTCAACCTTGAGCCTGGTGCAGCCGGCAGTCAGCAGAACCAGCCTGCAGTACTGCACTCTCACCACTGCACCACCGTGGCTCATAATAATATAAAGTACAAGTAAAGCGGGTCAAAAAATCCAGGTTCGCCCTCCCCCGTTGAGGTTGGGTCTACTCCAGCAAACCAGCATCATAACCGATCCTAAAACTGGCCATAGGACAACATCCCGTTTCCCCGATCCACCCCAAAGTCATCAGAAATGTATTTTAGAATATTACCATTTCTACGGGCCGAGAGTCTTTTGCGGACTTTAGATCTATCAGTTCTTGAAGATCTGTGATTATCGCCCTGCAGGAGACAAATTTGGTTAAGATTTTAAAGATGCTTGTTTAATGGCTGGATTCACATAAACATATGCCTTAAAGGTACAGGTAAAGGTTCCCCTCCTTGCACATCCGTGCCAGTTGTTTCCGGCTCTAGGGGGCGCTGCTCATCTCCGTTGCAAAGCCGAAGAGCCAGCGCTGTCTGAAGACGTCTCCGTGGTCATGTGGCCGGCAGGACTAAACGCCTTCGAAGGCGCACGGAACCCTGTTCCCTTCCCACCAAAGATGGTCCCTATTTTTCTACTTGATTTTTACATGCTTTCGAACTGCTAAGTTGGCAGAAGCTGGGACAAGGAAATGGGAGCTCAATCCGTTACGTGGTGCTAGGGATTCGAACCGCTAAACTGCCGACCTTTCTGATTGACAAGCTCAGCATCTTAGCCGCTGAGCCACCGCGTCCCTTTTTAAACATACGCCTTACCCCCAAGTTAAAAAAACACAGCCCCAGGGATGTGAAAAATACCTAAATCCAAAGAAATAAATTCCAGAAAACCTCTGATGACCTGGTTCATAAAAAAAATACCTAACCCACAACTATCCCAACCCTATTTCAATTGATTGTATCCACCGACCCAGCCCTTATTTATTCAAGGATATTAAAAAAGATAAATCTTTCCCCCTATTGCTGCCTTAAGGCCTTGTGCTAGCTTTAAATCTGTCTAGGATAAGTGGCCCAAAGGAAATTTATAACCCAGGAAGTCTCACCATACATCCCTACATATGAAGGACCTTTTAGACTGGGGCCAGTCAACATAAGCACTTCGCCTTTGATCAAGAGGACAAAGAAACAATATTTTTAATCCCAGATAAGCTCACAATCCTACCGATGAAAGTGTTTCGAGACACGTTTGCACACAATTCATCCATGTACTAAGAGTGATTCGGAGGTCTTCTTAGAACATTAAGGAAAGAAACCTGATCAATGCCACCTGTCATGCCCCCATCGGAGTCTGCAGGGGAAAGACAAGCTGAAACTGGAGCCAACAAAGATCGAGGGGTTGGCTTCGGAGGAAAATGGGGAGCAGGGTCAGACCAGCCAGGGCTTTTCAGGGATTGGGATGGCTTGTAGGCAGGGAGGAAGAGGGTCAGAACGACCAAGAGAGGCTAAGCAGGGAACATGAGAGACAGAGCTCAGGCGATGAGCAAGGACTACCCCCTCCTGATCCTCAAGGATGGAGAGTGGAGAGAAGGCAAAAACAGCGCAGACTGACCCGACTACTTGGGAGGAGAGCGCCCCGCCCCTCTTCGCAGGAGACTTAAAGGGGACTGAGACTTAAAGAGACACTGTGGGGAGAAGCATTTGTTGGAAACAAACACTGAATTCTTGGAGTGTTGAGTGCCAACATTTGAACTTTCCTGGATTCCTTACATTCTTTCTGGATTTCTGGACTATTGGCCCGGCTCCTTTGCTTCCTGGACCCCTCGACTTGCCCTGCTGGATTTCTTGCTTTGCAGCTGTGGTGCTCACAGCGTTGGGCTGGACTATTTGCAGCCAGAAGCTGCTTGAGGTGTGTTTGTGTGTGTTCACTTTGCTCTGGGACTTGCCAGAAACAGGGGGGCGTTTAATTTATTGTCATTGCACCTCGTACAATGAAATCAAACACCATCTTCAGTGCACATCATGACCATGAAAATAAACACAAACACAACTCCTTCACATTCTATACATTGAATTGAAAACTCCTGATATTGCATTAATATGGCACTATACGGTGGAATTCAATAGAGTTACTGCCCTGGGATAGAAGATGTTTTTCTGCCTATTTGTCCTTGTTTTTATTCTCTTGGATCATCTGCCAGATGATAATAGTTAAAAAAAAAAAGGGGGTGCCCAGGATGAGATGGATCTTTAAGGATGTTTTGAACTTTCTTAAGGCAGCGGGAGCGATAAAGCTCTTCCAAAGAGGGGACAGGGCAGCCCATGATCCTCTGGGCAATGACGTTAACCCTCTGGAGTGCTTTCCTATCTGCCACTGTGCAATTGGCAAACCATACAGAGGTGCAGTAAATTAAAATATTCTCTATGGTTCAGCAGTAGAAGGTCACCAGCATTTGGAGAAATTTGGAGCAATAAAGGGGCAGTTTGAACTGCCAGATGCCTGTGTTATCTCTGTGCCGTGCCCTGGGTCATCACACTACCCTGTACTATTAGAGAGCTTACATTCTCTGGTCTTGTCTATTCCCCCAAAGAAATACATCCTGGCATTGCCGCTTACCCGCAACGCATCTCGCAACGATGGGGGATCCTTAAGCGGCAAGGATAAGTTAGGAAAAGGCAGGACAGAGAAGGGCCTGCCAACTTTCAGTCGTTTGGTTTTCCGAAGCTGCTGGTACCTCTGCAGGCTGGACTGGAAGGTGAAGCTAAAGAGACCAGCTTTGGGTTTCCTTAAAGAGGACAACGGGATTTGGAACCAGCGAATGTCTCGCCAGGTGTTGAACAGCTCCTTGCTGAACGAGGCCATCTTCGATTGGGAAACCAAGCTAACTTTCGTGGAGTCTTTGGAAAGCGGCGTCTGGCGCATCTGCTTTAAGGCATCCTTGGATGTCCCAGGTTGGCTCTCCAGCGCAGAGGGTTTCCCCAGGCTTCGTTTACCTGACTTCTTCATGAGTCGGGCCAATCTCTCTTCCGGTTTGAACTTGAAAAGAGAGCCTCAGCTTGTTTGGTCTTGGGCTGGAAATGGCTGCAAAGAAGCTACCTCTTTGCCTTCCTTACACACACGCTCCCTCTGCCCGAAAGGACAACACAGGGACCCTGTCAAAACAAACAAACAAACCAGTAATTTTGACTGTCCCAGGGCTGCTTGGAAGGCTTCCAGACATACAGAAAGAAAACAAATATAAATAGACTTATATATTATGATGAATTGTTGTAACTATAAGTTGTGGTCTATGACCTATCACTCTGTTGTTGTGTGTACACTGAGAGCTTATGCACCGGAGACAAATTCCTTGTATGTCCAATCACTCTTAGCCAATAGTCTATTCTATTCCTATTTCTTTTCCATTCCATTGCTATTCTATTCCCATTCCTATTCCACTTCTATTGTATTCCTGTTCTTTTCCATTCCCATTACGTTCTATTCCATTTCATTCATTTTTTATGACAAAGAGTAGAACATCTCTTGTTATCTGGTTTTTCCAGCTGAGAGTGTTATATGCACTCAGTCCTGTTACCCTCTTTCTTTTGAATCACTTTAACATGGAAGAATATTTATTATTTCAATGCATAGAGTAGCCACCTATCTCATATACATGACTGCGAGTGGCTTACAACGATTAAAAACAATACAAAGCAACAGAATACAAAAAGCATATTAAACTATATTTGTTAAAAAAACATAGACATAGACCAGACAGATATGCTTCCACAGGAAGCCTCTGTTGCTCAATGGCTATGAATACTCTCCTGTGAAGTATTGTAACAAGAAGGTTTATCTAAGAGAAGACAATATCCATCTGTCGTTCAAAGATGAACTACGGAGTCCTTAGTGCTCTTTGAACTTGGTTGTGTTCATGCAGACATTCCATCCAACGAGATTCAGTTCAGGGGTGAGAAAAGCCAGATCCTGATCTTAGGCAGGGGGAAAAAAATCAAATATATCAAATATAAAATCAAATATATATTGTGGAATAGGTGGTACTTGGCTCAGGAGTAGTTAACTGTGAAAGCGATCTAGGAACCCTAGTGAATCACCACTTAAATATGAGCAATCAATGTGCTGCGAAGAAAAAAACCAAAACAATTCAATCCTAGGCTGCATCAACAAAGGAATAGCATCAAAATCAGGAGTACCATATGAGTGAAACCACATCTGGAATAATGCATCCAGTTTTGGTCACCACAATACATAAAAGAAAGATATTGAGACTCTAGAAAGAGTACAGAAAACAGCAATAAAGATAGTGAAGGGATTTGGAAGCTAAACCATACAATGAATGGTTAAGGGAATAATGTCTGGTCTAAGGAAGAGAAGGACCGGGGGTGACATGACAGCAGTCTTCACAGTGGCAGTCATAGAGAAGAGGGGGTTGACTTATTTTCTAAAGAATCTGAGATCAAGACTTGAAGTAATGGGTGGAAGCTTGTTAAAGAGAGATCCAACCTCAGACTAAGATATTTCCTGACAAATAAGCAATAGGACAGCTTATCTCCTGAAGTTATGAAGGCTCCATTGCTGGAGGTCGTCAGGAAAAAATATTGGAACCGTCATTTGTCTGGGATGCAATAAGGCACCCTGTCAAGTTGGACAAGAGGTTGGCTTTGAAGGCCTCCAAAACAGAGATGGTATTCAGCAGGTTCTGACTGGTTCTACAGAACCGGTAGCGGAAATTTTGAGTAGTACGGAGAACCGGCAAAAACCACCTTTGACTTGTCCTGCCAACCCCATCTATTCTCTGCCTCCCATTGAGTCCCAGCTGATGGGCTGGGTCTTCTTTGGTTGCCCTGCTCAGGAGAACGGAGCTGGAAAGCAGGTCAGTGGGGTGAGGAGGGAATGGAGATTTTGCAGTAACCTTCCCCTGTGACACCCAGAGAACCGGTAGTAAAACATTTTGAATCCCACCACTGTTCCAAAGGTAGCCTCCAGTCCTACAATTCTATGATTCTCCAATCAGATAACATCTGAAATGTCTCCATAAAAACCACCAAGCTCAGAGAGCATCCAGGGTTCCATCCAGGGTGGATAAAACAGATGATTTTTTTTTAAAGTAAAAAAAAAATCAGATTTTTTTTATTTAAATTGAATTTTTAAAATTTAAATTGGATTTTTTTTTATTTTTATCAAATTTATTTTAATAAAATGCTTTTGGAATAAAAATATATCTAAAGATAGTTTTCTATTTAAGATACATTAATAATTTAGTTTATTCGGCATTAAATGGAGCTTAGTGATGTAGTATGAGGCTGTAGATTCTGCAATATTGGGACCGTCGGTGAGTCAACAGCAGTCAGAGGAGGAGCAGCTGCGGGACAGAGATGGCAGTTGCTCTTTAAAAAATATCATTTAGATCAATTGACTTAAATCAAGCCTTTTTACTAGTGATTTAAATCGTGGTTTAAATCATCATTTAAATTGAGGAGCCGCTGCGGGACAGAGATGATGGTTGCTCTTTTAAAAAAAAATTGATTTAAATCAACTTGATTTAAATCAGACCCACCCTGGTTCCATAATGAAGATCAAGCCAACAATGTCCAATGTCTCTCTGCATTTTCCTTGCTAGAAAAAAATCTTGAGGAAGAAAAGGTGAAAGAGTTTTCATCCACCATAGTGCAAATATTCCAATTGGAAGGATTCTCACCCTTTGCAATGGAAAGGAACCACGCTACGTGTCCTACAGCAGTCAGGAGTATCTGGAGGGCACGATTAAGAAAAGTCAACCCAAAGAGGCGTGGCACAAAGGCAACACAGTCAGATAAGCAATAAGAGTCCTTTTATTATCTCCAACTTTATCCCCAATGTCCAGGTTACCTTCTGGATGGAGAAAAACTCTCCCAGGAACAGCCTTTGACTGCAGAGAATTAAGTCCAAAACAAGGTACACACAAACTGTAACTTAAAATCCAAACAAATCAAAGTGAAGTAATTAGTTTGGCAGGGCAGGAATTTCAAACTTGAAAGCACGGCAAAACTCCCCCAGTTGGGAAGATGCCAAGAACACGGATAAGCCATGACGATACAAAAAAAAGTCACGTTTGCTCCCATCAGCTTGCTGCACGCAGCTTCCTTTTTTATACACTGTGTTCCCAATTGCAGCTAATGAAGGGAATCAGGGCCCTTTCCTTCCCCGTAAGCCATGCAACCCACGTTGCTCTCTTCTCCATTCCTCCCTGTGTGCCCTAGGATGAAGACAGGGTGGGCCTGGGTCTTCCTCTGAATTCTCTCTGCCTTGCTCTACCTCTCTTCTGCTCTGCCCAGCTGGATCTTGCCCTTCCCCAGTTTCTTCCACAGCCAACAGAGCCACACTCTCACCCTGTCAGCTGATCGGCTTCCTCCTCCGAGTCAGATTCCGACAGGGGCATGACACCATCATGGCCATCATCTTGACATATTGGGGGGCACAGGGCTATACCCTGGGTTGCCAAACCGACCTCACCAACAGATTATGGAGACACTGAGGCACAAGGCAGACTGAAACTTATCACAACAGCTACACAAACATTGAGACTTACAAGGAAACCGTCCTGCCACCGATAAATGGGGTCCATTACCCTCCCCCCCGGGAAATATCCAGGTTTGATCGCTTGTGGCATTGACAGTGTGTGAAGCCATTACATAAAACATCAACAAGGTTTCAAGAGGATTTTTCTTCTCACCTGCAGTATTCTCTGAAACTCGCAGCCTTAGTTCATTACCCTGTGCTGAGTTACGGGTTTTTAAAATGATGGCTGGGAAATAAATTGCAATTGGCAGAGTTCATGCATCACGCTAAACCCACAGGTTTTACAAGCCGCAAGGCTCAGGTTCATGCAACGTCTTAAGCCACAAGGAGAAAGTTTGGAAGTGAGAAGAGATGCTTTTTAAAAAAAAAAATTGGCCACACCTAGAAATATCCCCCTGACATCTGGATATCCCAAAAGAAATTCGCTTCAGGGTTGGCTTTTTTAACCATACGGTATATACCTAGCAAAGTTGCTGGCTATATTTTCCAAGGGGATTTTATGAGGAATTTTCTGAAGAGCAGGAAGAAAAAAAACCCAAAGCCCTCTGTTCTAAAAAATAAATCTTGCTTTAAGAGGATGTTTTTAATCCACTTGTACCTCCTTCTACCAAGAAACACGCCCCCCCCCCAATTGTTGTGGGAAAGACACCGTGGCCCTTCAACAGCCTTAACGGCCGAAAACATTCAATATTTACAGTATTTTAATCCTGCTTTTCAACCACACGCACACATAATAAAAGGTTCTTAAGACACTCTTACAAATCAATAGTAAAAAAAGGAAACAAATAAGCTTCTTTTGCTCCCAGAGGTAACAATTCAACGCCGTTCAGAGAAGGAGAGGGAAAAGAAGAGAAGAGATACTTCAGCCGCTCAAGCACCATACTTGCCCCTTTGTTACCTGAACCATGGTTTATATCCAATTAAGCCAGAAGCAGAGAGTTCTAAGTCAACCTTGGTAACCAGAGGGAACAGAAGAGATGGAGGCAGAGGCAGACGATGACTCAACAGGACAATAAGCACACCATCTGTTAAATGACCATCTGCACCCCTCTCTGCCCCCGCATGGCATCATCTTTCTCTCTGGCTGCAGACTGAGGGCTACTCCCCCACCCCAGTTGGTAGACCAACTGGCTAAATTGTGGTGGTAACGCTTTAGAAGAAACCCTCCCATACTACCACCTCTTACAATACTAGACAACACAGTATCAACAGTGGAGAGCTTCAAGTTCCTAGGTTCTATCATATCACAGGACCTAAAATGGATACCCAACATCAAAAACGTCATCAAAAAAGCGCGACAAAGAATGTTCTTTTTGCGCCAACTTGGAAATCTCAAACTGCCAAAGGAGCTGCTGATCCAGTTCTACAGAGGAACGATGTCATCCGCACCTCTATAACTGTCTGGTTCGGCTCTGCAACCCTACAGGACAGACACAGACTTCAGAGGATAATTAGGACTGCAGAAAAAGCAATTACTACTCACCTGCCTTCCATCAAGCACCTGTATATACTGCACGAGTCCAAAAGAGGGCTGTGAAAATATCCACAGACCCCTCACATCCTGGACATAAACTGTTTCAACTCCTATCCTCAAAATGTCGCTATAGAGCACTGCACACCAGAACAATTTGAGAGTTTTTTCCCTGAAAGCCATCACTCTGCTAAACAAATAATTCCCTCAACATTGTCCAACTATTTACAAAGTCTGCACTACTATTACTATTAATCTTCTCATCACTCCTTATCACCATCCCATCCCACTTGTGACTGTATGACGGTAACTTTGTCGCTTGCATCCTTATGATTTATATTGACTGTTTCCTAGTATGATTTGATTGTTGGTTGTACCCTATGACTATCCTTAAGTCTTGTATCTGATGATTCTTCATGAATGTATCTTTTCTTTTTATGTCCACTGAGAGCATTTGCACCAAGACAAATTCCTTGTGTGTCCAATCACACTTGGCCAATAAAGAATTCTATTCTATTCTAAAAAAATAAAATAAAATTGCAAAGCCCTATGAAAATGCAGGTAGCCCTCAACTTAATGAGAGTTTGTTCAGCGACCTAGGGACGCTTTTCAGAAGTTACGACCGCTGGAGTGGCCCTGGGGGGTCACGTGATCAAAAATTCACATGCTTGGCTCTTATTTATGATGGTGGCTATGTCCCTGAGTCATGGGATCCCCTTTTGCGACCTTCTGACCAGAAAAAGTCAATAGGAAAGCTAGATTCACTGAACAGCTGTGTTGCTAACTTAGCTGCAATTATTCATTTAACAACTGTTGCAATAAAGGTTGCAAAATGGGGCAAAAATTGACCTCACAAATGTCTCACTTAACAACAGAAATGTTGGGCTCATTGTGGCTGTAAGTCAAGGACTACCTGTAATATAGATCCAAGCCCTGAAGACTACAAAGCTTCCATTCTCATTGATCTGAGCTACGCTCCCAGGATAAATGCAACTACAAACCATCTAACTTAGTTTGATGTTTGTTTGCTTGAGGTGGTTGCTAGATTGAAAACAAACCCACTTCTCCCCTCGCTCCCTACTTCCCCACCTGCCAATTTTTTTCTCATTTCAAGGTATTCCCATTGTTTTCGTTTTCATTGTTTATCGTTCCATTCCTTTGCTACTGTTATGTTTACACTTTTCCGTCTGTGTTTATTATTGTAAGCTGCCTGCAGCAAGATAAAACGGCAAACAAATTTAACAAATAAGTAACATTGAAGCTAATTCATTGTGTAAACCTGGGATCGTTGTTAGTTTTAAGGTTTGGATTCTCATTGCAGATAACTGGGTGGAAGAAATCAAGCAAGCTTATCAGGCAAACACTGCCTTAAGATAGTCTTTGGGGAAGGGGAGGAATGGAGAATAATTCCAGTGAGAAAGCTGGAAAAGAAAATGAAACAGCCTGGACTAACAGATGCTTCAAAAAAAAAGCAATTACTACTACTTTAGTGTCTGGATTTGCTGCATACATCTAAGTCAGGGCTTGTTAAAACTGAGCTATCCCTATAACCACTTTTCTTGGTCTCCAGTAATGTCATCAGTTCGATGAAAAACTCCAAGACTGTGGCTTCATGCAAGATCCCAGCTGGATCCTGGATTTGACAAGCTTCCAATTGCTGCATTACACCCAGGATACAAGCAGGTTGGACTTAAGGGGATGGAAACTAATCAAAGGAGAGAAGGAACCTAGAATTAAGGAGAAATTTCCTATCAGAACAATTAACCAGTGGAACAGCTTGTCTCAAGAGGTTGTAGGTGCTCCAACACTGGAGGATTTTAAGAAAAGATTGGAAAACCATTTGCCTGAAATGTATAGGGTTTCCTGCCTGAGCAGGGGGTTGGACTAGATGACCTCCAAAGTCCCTTCCAACTCCTATCCTATGCTATTCCTTATTCTATTCTGTTCCTTATTGTATTCTATATTCTATTATATTCCTTACTCTATTTTCTATTCTAGTCCTTACTCTATTCTATTTCTTACTCTATTCTATTCCTTATTCTATTCTATACTATTCTTTATTCTGTTCTAATCCTTATTCTGTTCTATTTCTTATTCTATTCTATTCCATACTCGATTCCATATTTTATCCTATTCCTTATCCTATTGTTTCCTAGTCCTTATTCTCGTCTAGAATAGTCTATTGCTGTTCTCTTATTATCTTCAGTTAATCAGTGGAACGACTTGCCTCCAGAAGTTGTGAATGCTCCAACACTGGAGGTTTTTTTTCGCTTCCCCCAAGAAGAGACTGGACAGCCCTTCGTCTGAAAAATTGGGTTAGGATCTCCTGCCTGAGCAGGGGCCTGGACTAGATGACCTCCAAGGTCCCTTTCAACTCTGCCATTCTGCTAAGGCCTCCGAAGGTCCCTTCCAGCCCCGATTCTCTCTCTCTTCCACGTTTGCCTCAATGATTCCACCCCCACCCACCCCAATTTTTTAAAAAACCCTGACCTAAGCTTTAATTAGTAAATCCTGGCTGTGAATGGGGGCGTATCGTTTTGTACCTCTGCCGATGGGCCAGCCCGGTTCTTCCAACAATAGAGGCTGGAGGGGGGAGAGAGAGAGAGAGAGAGAAAGACACCCCCCTCCCCAAAAAAGGGACCCCTCCCCTCCTCTAAAGGAAGAGCCACTGCCGCTGTACCTGCACGCAAAAAAAAACGCCCCGACCGCTCGCTAACGGTCACCTGCGTCTACCTGCCTGTTTCAAATGGCAACGCTCCCCGAGACAGCCAATGGGAGGCCGGAATTGACCATGAGCCAGGAGAGAGCCAATCCCGGTTTACCTGTCCGAGCTTTCACTCTCGCAAAGTGAAGAGAAAAGGCGGGGATCCAGCGGAGTTTCAGCCAATCGGCGGTCGGGGTGTGGGAGGTGGTGGGAGCGGGAAACCGCGCTTCGGACAGTCAAGGCCGGACACGTGCTCTGGGCTACCTTTGCAGGTGTCCCGTTTAAAGAGCTGTCCGTTTGGGCTGGAGCGCGGGGGACTTGTGGGAAATGGAGTCCCGCCTGGATTACCGAATAGAATAGAATAGAATAGAATAGGGGTCTCCAAACTTGGCAACTTTAAGATTTGTGGACTTTCACTCCCATAATTCCTGAGCTAGTCATGCTGGGTGGGCAATTCTGGGAGTTCTACTTCACAAGTCTTAAAGTTGCCAAGTTTGGAGACTCCTGGTATAGAGTATAGAATAGAGTATAGGGTAGAGTAGAGTAGAATAGAGAGAAGAGAAAATAGAATAGAGAATAGAAGAATGGAATGGAATAGAATAGAATACAGTGTAGAATAGAATACAGTATAGAGTAGAATACAGAATAAAGAATAGAATAGAAGATAGAATAGAATGGAATAGAATAGAATACAGTATAGAATAGAGTAGAATATAGAATAAAGAATAGAATAAGAGTATGATAGAATAGAATACAGTATAGAATACAGTATAGAATGGAATAGAATAGAATAGAACTAAAGGTACCTTGGAGATCTTCTAGTTCAGCTCTCTGAACTAGATGAACCTATACCATTTCAAATAAGTGACTGTCTAGTCTCTTCTTAAAAACCTCCTGTGATGGAGTGTCCACGATTTCTGGTCCCCTTCTAAGTCAGTGTGTCTCAAACTTGGCAACCATAAAACTTGGATTTCAACTCCCAGAATTCTTACTTTCAAAGCGCTGATGTATCTAATCACACTTGGCCAAATAAAAGTATTCTATTCTGTTCTGTTTTATCCCCACACTGTCGATGAGTGGTCCAAAAGATTGCACCACTTAAGTCTGTATTATTTTTTAAATTAACTTTCGTACTTGCATCGCTGTTTATTTTACAAACGTTTATCTGCTAAAAGCCATCGTGTTAAAATTTGCATGAAGATTTTTGTAACTCTGCATTAATTAAAGTGTAATGTGTTTCATGGGTTGGCATTTTTAATACAGTTGAAATGGACCAAATTCTCGTTTCCACAGAGCATAATCCTCACCACCTATTTATCAGTGACAAACTATTATTGGAAATTGAAAAATGGATGATGGTAGCAGCTTTTCCAACCAACAAATTTCATTAAAAGGCATAAGCTTTTGTGAGCTGCAGCTCACTTTATCAAAGTCATTCTATGCATCTAATGAAGTGAGCTGCACAAAAGCTCATGCCTTTTAATAAAACTACTTAGTTGGAAAATCTGCTATCAGATTTCTGTTTTTTTAACTGCAGACTAACACAGTTCTTCTACAATGTCTTATTGGATATTTGTATTCCATTGCTACTGATCAGCAATATTTAGATTTAGCTTCTTTTACAAAATTGTGGACAACTATAGCATTTCTGCCAGGATGATATGAAATAATCCATCTATATTTTTAATGTTTTTAGAAGTGTAAATGTTAACATGCAATATTTAATCAATTTTATTTTATAGAATTAGATACTGTCCTAATTTTATTTTATAGAATATAAGATATAATTATTAAACAGCAACAGTATTTTTTAACCTTATGAAATCATTGGTTTTATTAATGTGGGAGGGGAGAGAGATAAAAATCTGCTTTTATAGTTTGCAAGACCCTGAAGTTAGCAAGTATTAGCAGACATAAGCAAACCATATTTAAGATGAAAATCAGAATAAGCTGACAATAGCAGACAAATATTGTCAGGGAAAGAATAAGTGATAAGGAGTACAAACTATACAATAACTAGAGACACAATCTCTTTGACCAAACTGCTGTCTTGTATAAATTCTCCCCAAAAGAAGCAAATTAGAAATTGAGTTGTTCAATTGCTATGACTGCCCATCTCAATCAATAAGCGTATATAATAAAGAAATTGGTTGCTCTTACCCAAATCAGCCACTCTGTTTCTAATGACATGTATAGAAAAAAAAGTGATGTTCACTTGAAAACTTTTGCCTTCTCCTCTAAGAGAACAGAATTAAATAAAACGGCAAAGTTCAGTTTTGCTGCCTTAAACAAGGATTAAAGTTTTTTTTTCTATAGTATAAGTGCTCCTATAAGACAAAGTAGGGAAGAAAATGTAAAGTTGACCAGATATACCAGAATATCTTAAGTGTAGTCCCAAAGCATCCCTGTGAATAGACTCAGTCACTGCCATATGATTAACAATTAACTGAATGAAGAGGTCATTCTAGAATGAAAAAGGCCAACTGTGACAGTGCATTGGAATATTCTTTACTGGCCAAGTGTGATTGGACACACAAAGAGTTTGTCTCCGGTGCATAAGCTCTCAGTGTACATACAAAGAACAAAATGATAAGTCATCAATCAATATAAGATAAAATCAGAAGATACAAACAACTAATATCCTTCTCATAGGATAGCAATAGGAGAAGGTGGTAGGAAAGTTGAGGATAATAGCAATACAGTCCTACTACGTGGGTAAATATCTTTAGGCATAAAACAATGCTGTGGGAATTAGATATTTAGTAGAGTGATGGCATGGGGAATAAACTATCTTTGTGTCTAGTGTTTTGGCATGCAATGCCCTATAGCAGCATCCTGAGGGTAGAAGTTGGAATGGTTTATATCCAGGATGTGAGGGGTCTGTGGATATTTTCTTATCCCTCTTTCTGGCTCATTCAGTATACAGGTCCTCAATGGAAGGCAGGCTGGTTGCAATTGTTTTTTTTTTCTCTGAACTACCTGTTGAAGTCTGTACCTGTCCCGTTTGGTGCCAATCAGTTACAGAAGTACAAATGGCAGACTCAATAATTCTTCTGTAGAACTGTATTATTAACTCCTTGGGCAGTCTGGCTTTCTGACACACACACACACACACACACTGTCTGAGAGAAGACATGAGAAATAGACTTTCATCTTCATTAGATAAACACTAAAGGACATGAAAAATTAGACCGTGACATCAAGAGCTGCCATCTTGTGACCAAGTAGAGATACATGTGAACTATTGTGATCAGACAAAGCATTTAGAAGACCAACCTGCTCCAAGTCTTTTGTTCTCACCGAGAAATCTTCTCACAGTTCAGTTTCATTTTCCCCCCAGGCCCTTGTCTTCCCTTCCAGCTTCCCTCCATGGTTTATGGCAAACTGGCAGTGATGTGGCAGCTCTTACACTAGCCATCTCAGCAACTATCATCAAATCTCTCTGGGTTTATGCTATATAAGGATATGTTGTTCTTGGACTATAATAACAGTAACAATGTAAGAGTTGGAAGGGACCTCTGAGGTCTTCTAGTCCAACCCTGTTTGTTGTGGTCCACCGGCGGCCTGCAGAGCTGACAGCAGAGTTGGACATGGGGAGAAACATGGGCCAGACCTGGAGTCTGGGAAGGACTCAGATGAGGGATCTTCGTCCGACACAGTGGTGGGGCCAGGGTCATGTGAGAGCTATGTGCAGACTCTGGAGCCTCCAGAATCTGACATCAGTGAGGCAGAGGAATAAGGGGAGTCTGTTCCCAGTGCGTGCTTGTGCAGAGCTGCCAGAAGGCAAGAACAGTTAAGACAAAAGGGGCAACTCAGGAGTAAGGCTTGGAGATGATTGCCCCCACCCCCAAGACATAAAGGAGGAGCAAAGGGACAGGAGCCTTTGCAGGAAGCAACTTCGTTGGTTCTGGTCGGTTTTAAATGTGGAACTCTGTGTTGACTGTGTGCGTGTATATATATCCAGCTGAACAGGATAGAGCCAGTGGTCTAGTGGCAATTACAACTGCCTCACATGTAATACTTCCCTGGTTCGAATCCCAGTAAGAGTATGGCTAGCTGAAGAGAGCTAACTAGCTCGAAATAGATCTATCCTAGTCTCCCTTATTTAATTATTTATCAGCTCAAAAACCTTACACATATATATATAATGTATACACATATAATACACATACACATATAATGTATATGTTTCTTGTGTGAATATACACACAAGAAAAAAGAAAACAAGGCTAGGGGAAAAGAAAACTGAGAATAGCCTGGGTGGGGGGGGTACCCAAATTAAGAGACACCCCCCCGCCCCCGAGGGGAGCCTAGAGGGAGCAGGCAGTGCCAACTCTGCCCTCAAACCGGGCATTTTTTGACTTCGAACCACCCAAAGTCGCCACGTTTCAAACTTTCCCGCCTTTTCCCTCCTAAGGCAATCAAAGGCGCGCCCGATGGGCGGAGCCACGTTGACCACGCCCATTGCCCTTGTGTGAGGCGCACAGGAAAGGGCGGCCATCTTGGGTCAGAAGCGAGGAGGGGCACGTGACCGGAATTTCCTCTCCCCCCCCCCCCCCCCCATAGCCAAGGCGGAAGAGGCGTCTCTGAGGCGGCTGCCGCTGGAAGGGTTGTGATGGCGTCAAGGTTACTGCGGGTCTCTGGAGCCTTGCGGGCTCTCCGGGTGGGCCCGGCTGCGCTGGGGAAAGGGCCGGGCCCTCTGGCGGCGAGCTCTCGCGAGGCCAGCTCCGGGGGTGAGCTTTCCTCGGGCGGGCGTGTCCCCCTCCGAGGCTAAGACTACCCTTCCCATCATCCCCTACCCGGGGTGGAGGGAAGTGACTGAAAGCCATGGGGATGGGAGGGCTTCAGGTTAGGTAAAAAGGCCGTGTCGCTCAGGCGCCTTTCCGTAACTGAAAGCAAGCCAAAAATTATCTGAGTTTCTGTGTGTGTTTGTGTACACACAGAGAATCTCATCATTTCTGGCTTTTAGTGGGGTGTGTGTGTGTATGTAGATGTATATATGTGTGTATATGTATATGTGTGTGTACGTGTACACACACAATTTCATAATTCTGGCTTTTGTGTGTGTATGTATGTGTGTGTATGTAAGCATATTATACATATATGTGTGTGTGTGTGTGTATATATACACACATGGAGTGATGTATCTTTTTATCATAGGACTGTAGACTGTCTAAAAATAATCACGAGAGTGTAGAGTATATATGCATAGTGTCTACAGCCTCATGATAAAATGACACATCACCTATTGTATATAACGTATGGGTATTCCATATATTAAATATAACAAAAATGCTAAAAGATGCATGTTACAATAAAAGAACAACAGCCACCCTCCATAAAAAAATAACCATAGAAACACACAGCAGCCTTATTGTTCTGCAATAGATGGGCTTTTAGGTTTGATCTGATATTTATTATTACTATTATTTATTAGTATTATTTATTATTAGTATAACTGATTTATACTTGTATTCTTTTTCATTGTTTATTTCATTGTCCTATTATTTTACTTCTGTTTACAATCATTTTCCCTGTTTTTATTACTGTAAGCCACCTACAGGAAGCCCGTGATGAGATAGGCAGCAAATATAAGACAAATTGATTTTTAGATAGTTACAGGCAGGCAGGCACACACACATACACACACACATACACACATACATGCATACAAAATATATCTCCAGCTGCTATGGAGCCAGTCAACAGAAATTGTGGGAATGCTAGAAAGTGTTTGGAGCTAGATTAATACACTCCATTTTATATGAGCCCTGTAGATTTTCTTTACTCCTGTGGTTAGATTACTGGGGACACATTCTAATCTAGAAGATGATGCTGTTTTCAGGACAACCAAATGTTTCATATGCTAACTGAAGAGTATTGGGCCTTATTTATAGCCAGTGGGGGAATTTCTGAGCAGAAGAGGAATCTTTCAGATTACCTAATATCTGTCCTTCTCTATCCCAGGTATGGCTACTGATGAAGAACAGGCCACAGGAATGGAGAGGAAAGTTTTGGATACTATAAAGAAAGGAGTGGTGAGCAAAACTGAGCACAGCAACACTTCTTTGAGCAATGACACTTTCATGTGCTGAAACAGTTGACCATAAGGAACCTTGGTCCTTTCTTGGAGGGGCAGCATTTTAGCTACCTCGCTCATCATCATTTACCTTCCAGACTGGTTCTCCTAAAGGCAGAATCGGATAATGAAATGCTTGAGGATAAAAACTGTCAAAAGATCATTTAGAATTGGGGCTAAGGACGCCACATTGGTACATGATTTAAGGGGCTTTAACCTTTTCTCTCTCTCTCTCTCTGTCTCTGCTGGTTGTAGGATCCTTATGGAGTATTTCCATCCAAACCGTATGGGGGAACCAAAGATGACCCCCACCTTGTCCCTTCCTTGACAAACGTGAGGCTCGTGGGCTGTATCTGTAAGTGGCATCTCCTACAGTACTTTGTTTCTTGAAGGGCCCTTGGTGCTTTCTGAGCTCAGTTGCTTTCTTGCAGACATTTCATTGCCCAAACTAGGTAACGTCAACAGTGCTGATCCATTGATATCACCTAGTCTGGGTAATGAAACATCCGCAAGAAACCACTGAGATCAGAGAGCACCAAGGGCCCTTCCTTTCTACCCTGGGCTGCAAATATTCTTCATTGAGACCAGTTTCTTGAACAGTGTTTGCCCCCAAAAAATGATGTTTGAAACTGTGGTTGGAGAAAGAACTATTGTACTTGATGCAGGGGGGAAAAAAAGCTTTCTTTTAGAACAGGGGTGTCAAACTCAATTGCATTGAGGGCCCCATTAGGGTTGTGTTTGACCTTGGGGGGATGGGAGAGCATAGCCAGCCTGAAATCACTCATGTCGGGGGCACCTTTGGTGGGCTTGGGGGGAATCCTCCTGCAGCCCTCTGCCAGCAAAAATGGAGCCCAGGAGGAGCTGCATTTTCACTGGCAGAAGAACCACGGGCTGGTCCTTCACTATTTCCAGATCCGTCCCCATGGCCCTTGAGTTTGACACCCCTGTATTAGGACGGGGAGCTCCCATCAGCTGAAATCTCTTGAGAAGTGCAAGCCCAGGGACCTACAAACTGGGTGTGGAAAGCATTTGGAATGGACCCTCCAGGCAGATTTCTGGTATAAACAAAGCATCTCTTCTCTCAAGAAGGCCCCATTCCCTGGACCAGGGTTGAGGGGGATCTTAAAACCACTTTCCTCAGTAAGACAGGGTGGCACACCAGATCCAAGGGCAACAAGGGGTGCTTTGAAGCAAACGGGGTCATCCAGAGCAGTCTTTTCCAACCTCAGCCATATTAAGATGGGTGGATTTCAACTCCCAGAAGGATGCTGGCTGGGGGAATCCTGGGAGTTGAAGTCCACAGATCTTTAAAATGGCTGAGGTGAAGAAATACTGACTGGAGCATTTGTCTGCAATGCCTCAGAAGCAGTTGCCCTTGATGCCAGCCTCATGTGACCCTCGTTGCAGCCTGATCCCACAGAAAGACACCTTTGGATCTTGGAGTTGCCAAGGACTGCACCGTTTGCCCCTTATGCTGCGAAGCACTTTTCCTTTTGCATCTGAAATATTGTGCAGTTTTGGCTATTTGGTCTTTCTCTTCCCAAAGTGCTTACGTAGCTGCTGCCAAGAATACTTCTCTCTTCTCATTTGTACAGCCTTGGTCACAAGAAGTAATCCCTCCGAAACTCACTCACTCCTTCCTTCCTTCCTTAGGGTTGTTGTTTCACTCATTTATTTCTACAACCACATAAATTTTCTTACCAAAATTCCAAAGGGCTCAGAGGGTTGCCTTTTTTTTTAAACTTAAGCAGTTAGGTTTTGCTTATGTATTTATTGAACTTGTTTGCCGCCCACATAGCAAATGACTCTGAGTGGTGGCCTAGAGGTGGAGCTCTCGCCTCAGAATCAGGCGGCTTCCTAGGTAGAGGCAGATATTTCTCTCTCTGAATACAATGAGAATATATCTGCTGAATATAACTCCGCATCGGCGACAGGAAAGGCATCCGGCTAGTAAACACTCAGCTTCAGTTGCCCAGACTCCACTCCACAAGGAATTATGGGGTCATTAAGACGATAAAGATTGCAAATGACTGAGACTGCGTAGCGTGTACATTTTTCTAATGCTTCTGTAGCATTCTCACAATCTCCTTTCCGCCCTTTTCTAGGCGAGGAAGATGCCACGGAGACGTACTACATTTGGCTTCACAAGGACAAAATAGAGCGCTGCCCTTCGTGTGGGACCCATTTCAAACTGGTTCCTTGCGAGTTGCCGTGAATGTGTGTAAAAACCCGAATTCTTAACTTTTTGTCAGGCTTGAACCAAAAGTCTGGAATAAGTAATGAGGTCCTGTATTTTCTGCAGCTTAATAAAAGTCTTTTGACCCAGTGTGTAAAACACATCCTTTGTGTTCTGGGCTTGGGTTTAAAAATTGCATTGAAATGAAGAGCTTTGAATAAGGGGGGGGGGGGGGGACTTCATTTGCCAGTTTCAAGGCAAAGCAGCACATTTTTTTAAAAAATTTTCATCTGGAATTGTGTGTTCACGTGGACAGAAACGCCACGGCTAATGTGGGATCTTCCTCAGTGAATGTAAAATTACAAAGACCATGGTGCTATCAGCCTTTCCTTTGTTGAATCATGGAAGGTAACTGCAGCTGTTTTTAAGTGCAGTGATCATGGAAACACTCCTAGCACCATCATCATCATAAACTGGAAATCGCAATCTGGCTCAGGAATTCTGGGAGTTAAAATCCACAGGTCATAAACTGGCCACCCCCATCTTAGCCTGAGAGGTTGAACAGCCACAGCTGTACAAGTCGTGAAAAAAATACAGCTTGCCCAAAATAAGTGGGTGTTGGAACTCTATAAAGAGGCTCTACTATTTTGTATTCCACATAAATATTTCTGAATTCCCCAGAAGCAAAGTCCTGAATAAAAGCATCCAGAGTAATACATGGCAACGGAAAAATACGGCTTTTTTTCCATACCATGGAATGGTATTGAATCAGTTTCTCCAAAATCAGGGTAGGCTTGCACAATAGCCCCCATCATTGCCATGCCACGTAGTTTTATCAGATGCCCAAAACTAATCTCAGCTCATTTTCCTCTCAACAACCAGAAGGTGAGATGCTGAATATTTGAAAATAATGTGGCTCAGGTTTGAAGATGATGCAAAACAGCCAGATTTGTGAACTAGAACGGAACTAGCTGGCTTATAGGTTCCATCATGGGACCGTTTAAAAGTGCCTAAAAGTGGACAAATTATAGATAATCCTCAAATTTACAGCTGCTCCCTTAATGATGGCTTCAGTTATAACAAGCTTTCAAAAAAGTGACGGGCTAAACTCGTACTTGCCCATCCTTGTGGTTCACATGAACACACAATTCTGGCCCTTGGCAAAGGATTGCATTTATAATAGATGTGCAGCATTGTGCAGTTATGTGATTGCAATTTGTGAGCCTTTTTTTGGCCAATTCCTCCTCTCCCCCCCCACCCAAAAAAAAAAAAAAACCAGGTATTTGGAGAAGCTGGATTCACTTAACTGTCATAAGTTACTGTAAAATCAGGCTCATGGAAGTCCACAATGAGAAAATGGAAATCATGTCCCCAATTGTGGCTGTAAGTCAAGGACTACTTGCAATTTAATGCTGTTTGGATCCAAAGTCACACCTGGGGGGATGGTGTGCACAGGTACCCCTAAATCCAAACAAACCTCATGGCCTAATTTAGCATTGGGGAACAACTGCTATCCTGAAGATGGTTTCTTGTTAATGGCATTCTTCATGTTGGGGCTAGAAGATGGTTACCAGCCCTGGTAATCTGCTATCCAAATTTTGGTCCATGTGCTGCGTGAACCCAAATTTCCTTTGGCCAATGAATTCTTACCTGCTACCAGAGGCATTCGAGGGGTTTTCAAAGAATGAAAACCAGCACCCTAAATTCCAACCTTGAGTGTTGGGACTGCAGATGCAAAGCTTGTGTGAGTACACATTACTTTAGTCATACTGACAAATAATACTGAGTTCTGCTAGGGGCCAATTGATTTAAGCTTCAGCCTTTATTATACTTTATTCTCTAGATACTTTATTCTCTAGCATTAATTCAGTCTTAGTATGGAGGTTCACTAACCATATTGATCCATAACTGCATTTTAAAAAAGCACATCTAAAAACTAAATGACTGAAATAGTTGCTTTGACATGTATTTATTGATATATTTGCCTTTCCACCTCCAATAAATGGGAGAGGGCCACACAAACAACTTTGCTTTGTATTTGCTATATATATATATATCCAGCCCTAAGTAAACTACTTTTTCATACCTGTTTTCACACAGCTGCTGAACTGTTTCAGACACAGCCCACCTGAAGCCATACTATCATAAAACCTTTTTAAAGTACTAAAAAAACATGTTATTTTAAACTTCCTTTCCAAAAGAAACTTCCAACCCAACAGGGCATGGTTATCTGCTAATAAGGACAGAATAACCAAGAAGAAAAGTGCAATTAGTATAACTGGGACAACAACTTTGATGCTGGAAGAGCTCTTTAAGCCATCGAACATCCAATCTCCTAGTTGGGGTAAGAGTCTCAGTTCAACCATCCCTGACATTGGTGTTTTTTCTGAAATTTAAATCCATTATTTGATACCCTGCAATCAGGAATCGCATAAGACAAGACATGATCTAATCCAATTTTAAGACAAGCTGACTTTTAATTTCCAAAATTCCCCAACCAGCCATGTGTGGGGAATCCTGGAAGTCCACATCTTAAAGTCACCAAGGCTGAGAAACATTTGCCTAATTCCACACATATTTTTGAAGGGACTACAGCTGAGCTGACCATGCTCAACCAGGAAAGAAATGACAGCCGTGTGATCTAATACAGGAGTCTTCAACCTTGGTAAATTTAAGCCTGGCGGATTTCAACTCCCAGAACTCCCCAGCCAGCAAAGTCCTCCAAGCTTAAAAGTTGCCATGGTTGGAGACCCCTGATCCGGTTAACTCTGCTGTGGCAACTGGACAGCTACTACAGAGCGGGAGACAGACTTTTGATTCAATCTCTTGTGTTTGCTGTGGTCTGCAGTGCCAGGAACAGCATCACAAAATCCTTAGGGCCGTGATGGCAAACCTGTGGCACGCGTGCCACAGGTGGCACACTGCGCCATTTGTGCAGGCACGCAAGCCCCAGCCAAACCTAGCTGCACTGTGCATGCTGCGTGCCTCCCAGCTGATTTTCGGCCTGTTTGAGGCTGTTTTTGGCCTCCCTGAGGCTCGAGGGAAGCCTCTGCAGCCTTTGGAGGCCAAAAAAACGGGCCAAAAATCAGCTGGGAGACATGTGCATGCGCAGTAAGGTAAGGGGGCGCGGGGGGTGTGTGTTGCATGTGCATGTGCAGCGGGGGCGCATTGCCTTCTGGGTGCTGGCACGCACGTAATTTTCGGCACGGGAGCCTAAAAAGGTTAGCTACCACTGCCTTAGGGAATCGCTTAATTAATCCAACCGTTGCACCCTCTCTCTCTCTCTTTTGTGATTGATGTGCATCAACGCTTCACATGGCACAATCGCGGTTTGGTAAAAGACGAAGCGAGGCAGACTAGATTTATATTCCGAAAAATGCAACCTAAAGAGTTTCCTTAGACCACCTTTTGCAACACAGCGCTCCCACCTCCCAATTCCCAACCAATGCAGGAGCTCTACCGTGCTCCACCAGGTGCCGAAGGGCTTAAGTCCCAGCATCCGGAAAAGGCGGCGCTTCTCTCTCTTTATCGTCACAAAGCAGGACGGCGCCTCCTTCCGCCGTGAACAGAGCAGCCTCCAGACGCACGCCAAGCCACTGGCGGTTAATTTATAATTATTAGTATAATGAATTTACAAAATAAAAATTACAGGCAACTGTGTTAAATTATTGTACATTGCAGCCCAGACAGGTGGATCCCATGGGGAAAGGAGTTTGGGGGGGGGGGGGAAATGGGAGCGTAGAGGGAGAAGAAGAGGGGGCACTTTTGCCTCCAATTTGGTTGAAGTGACTGTCGAGGGGCAACTTGGAGAAGATTGGAAGGGGACAGGGAGCGTGTTTCTTTTAAATAAAGTCATTTTTGCGGACACATTAAAAACTCTGAATGTTTTTTTTTTGTTTGTTACTTCTTCTTCTTCTTCTCCCAGCCTGAGGCTGAGGCCATGATCTGATACGCAGCCGAAGTGAAGAGGGGCGCGCTCGTCCTCTTAGCTGCTGGGCAGTTTGGATAATTATTGGCAACCTGCCTCCATCCCTCCCCACCCCCCTTTTCACCAACACACCCAACCGACCCCACCCCAGCTAGCAAAAAACCAGGCAGGCTTTCCAAACTGGTTCTATCTTTTAGTCCGAACCGTCTGAATTCTGGACTCTGGGCCATCCAGTTGCCTCCCAAAGGGGGCACCGTGGGGGTATGTGGGGGGGTGATGGTGGTTTGTTACACAGGGTTTGTCCTGCAAAGCCTGGGAAGCAACTCTTGGGGCTGTTCAGCAGAGGCCTGTTGGGGTGGGAGGAGGAGACAGCTTTCCTACACAAGTGAAGGCAGCCCCCACCACCCCAAGAGACACGGCCATTGGCAATGGGCAGCCACAAGATTTGGGGGGAAGGGGGGGGGAAGCATAGCTCAAGGTATCACGAGCCAAAGCAGACACAAAGGGGTGGGAAACAAACGAGAACATTGTGTAGTGTGGGATATCGGGAAAGCTTCGTCTGTTTCTTAGGCCAGTCTTGAAACCAGGCTTTCAGGAAGCTTCCCCTCTCTCCTCCTCCTCCTCCCAGCAGTCACCTGAACTCCCCTCCCCACCAGCTCCATCTCAGGAGAGACCCCCCAAGGGCTCCAGGATGGGGGGCTTCCGCTCCCATAGCCTACACCACCCCTCCCCGTCTCCTATTTAGCTACAACAGACCGAGATTGGGTTCTCCGTAGTCTTCCCTGCTGCTTCTTTCAGGAGGACAAGGGAGGACTGACAGGGCTCACGCCGAGGAGCCGCCTACCTCCCCTCTTCTGGCTTGGCTTATGCCACCTCCAACTTGGCTTACCTGGAGCTGATCCCAAACTGCCCCTCAACCCCTGCCCTCTTCTGCCAGGGATGTGCAAACAACCCTTTGGACCTGAGTCTCCTATGTCTTAAATGTGGGAAGGGGGGGGGATGGACTGGGGGCAAGGGGTCTCCGAGAGGGAAGAAGCTGGGCTGATGTCCAGGCCCCCATCGCTCTGCTCTCAGAGACCCCTTGGTTGCTCCCCAGGGTGACAAGAGGACCGAAGCCATTTTGTAGGGGCAGGCTGAAGCACCTTGGATGTCCCTTTCTTCCCCAGAGATTGGGGGGGCCCTGGGCGAGTTGACAAGAGGAGGCCAGCAGCACAGCAGCTGTAAGATGCCGTCTTCCCTAAGAGCTTTCCGACCTTTTGTTCCCCCTCACAGGAGGCATGAATGTTCCTAGGTTCCTCCAGAGAGGCATTGAATGTGTGGGATGGCTAGGAAGGTGTGTGGGTGGGTGGGGGGGCTCAGGGTAACTTCCTTGCCAAGAGGGCAGCCTTCCTCCTTGCTGGCAGCCCAAGGCAAGGGCTGGGGAAAAGCAGAAAGGGTTGCTCGAGGGGGGATCGGGAGGCGGGAAGGAGCTTCGAGTCCCTCCCAGGTCAAGGGCGAGGAGCCCCCTACCCACCCACCCACCCCAAACAAGGCCTCGAAAGAGCAACACCTCCTCCCAGGGAGGTGCATGCTAGCAACATGCATTAAGAGAAGGAAGGAAGGAAGGAAGGAAGGAAGGAAGGAAGGAAGGGAGGGAGGGAGGGAGGGAGGGAGGGAGGGAGGGAGGGAGGGAGGGAGGGAGGGAGGAAGGAAGGAAGGAAGGAAGGAAGGAAGGAAGGAAGGGAGGAAGGAAGGAAGGAAGGGAGGAAGGGAGGAAGGAGGGAGGGAGGGAGGAAAAAGAAGGGAGGGAGGGAGGGGAAGGAAGGAAGGAAGGAAGGAAGGAAGGAAGGAAGGAAGGAAGGAAGGAAGGGGAGGGGAAGAAAGGAAGGGGGAGAAAGAAAGGAAGGGAGGGAGGGAGGGGCAGGAAGGAAGGAAGGAAGGAAGAAGGAAGGGAAGGAGGGAGGGAGGGAGGGAGGAAAAAGAAGGGAGGGAGGGGCAGGAAAGAAGGAAGGAAGGAAGGGAGGGAGGGAGGGAGGGAGGAAGGAAGGAAGGAAGGAAGGAAGGAAGGAAGAAGTGAGGGAGGGAGGAGGAGGAAGGAAGGAAGGGGAGGGGAAGAAAGGAAGGGGGAGAAAGGAAGGAAGGAAGGAAGGAAGGAGAAAGGGAGGAGGAGGAAGGAAGGGAAAGGAAGTAAGTGGGACAGGAAGGAAGGAAGAAGGGAGGGAGGGAGGGAGGAAAGGAGCAGCCCTGGCCAAGAATGGATTACGAGAGAAGAGACACGACCCAGCTGCCGCCTCCTGCTGCCACCACCCCCGTCCCTGCTGCCCTAGAATGTCTTTCGATGAATGGCCCTCGAGCCGTCCTCCTCGTATTCCTTCTTGGAGACCCACATCTTCTTGAACGTGTCCAGCGAGGCCAGGATGGAGCCCCTGGGGGAGAAGACGAGGGGAGAGTCAAGGAGCTGGCACATCGCCTTGGCAAGATAACACAGGTGGTCCTCGACTTAACGACCCTCCTTTCAGTGACCACTTGAAGCCACAACACTTGGGGGGGGGAGGACTTACAACTTCACCCAACTGTTGCTGCATTTCCCCCTCCCCAATTCACGGGATCAAAATTCGGACGCTTAGCAACTGGCATGTTACTTGTGACGCTCGCAGCGTCCGGGGATCCCATGATCCCTTGTTGAGACCTTCTGACAAGCAAAGTCAATTGGGGAAGCCAGAGTCCCTTAATAGCCCTGTTATTAATTTAAAAACTGCAGGGACTCGCTTAACGGTTTGGGGCGAGAACGGTTATAGGATGGAGCCAAACTCACTTAACAACTATCTTGCTTAGCCACAGAAAGGCTGGGCTCACCAACTACCTCTACACTGAGTGGGCACAGATGTCAACTCATAAAATATTGCTCTGGGTCTTTAATTTAGAGTGGCCAGCAGAAAAAGGGAGAGGGGAGCAGTTTGGCAGCTTGCAAAACCAAAAGCGCATTCCATAAATGTTTTCAAAGATAGTAACTAGGTGACCAAAGTTTCTGCCTTGCAAAATTCTAACTGGAGAGCCTGATTGAGGACTCTTGGCTGTGGAGGTGTCCCATTGGAGGATATGGATTACAATACACCCAGCGGGTGGAGGGGAAAACCAGGGTCAAAGATAACAACGAATGATGTGTCTCAGAGTCGGCTACAGGCCTGGTTTTTTTTTTAAAAAAATGCTAAAATTGGGTTTTGTTTTTGGGAAAGCTGCTCTTCTCTCTCAGTCCACATTTATCTTGAATCAATATCTGCTCCTTACAAAAATTGAAAATTCAAATTGAAAATTCAGATCCTGCTGTCAGCTCTCCAGGCCCAATGAGAGCAAATCCTGACAGCAATCTGGGTTTGCCAATGACACCAAAAAGTAAAGGTCTTGGCTTAACTTGTGGAAAACCCAGACGGCAACTTCTAGTGCCCAATAAACCTATTCCAGTTTATTCCTACTCCCCAATTTGAGAATCTCTGGTTGAAGGTGTTGTGTGAACTCATCCAACCATGGTCTGTCTAGCAGAAGACTGGATTCACAAACTGGACCTAAACATGGCTTGCTGAATAATTAAGCACGATGGCCAAATTCACAAAGGGCACTTAAATGAAAAATCAAATAAACCACATCCCTGTTCAAGAAAGCTAAATCATTATAAAACATGGTTACTACACTGGGGCTCCTGGTGGAAACTGCGTGGGGGTGAGGAAGGGGAACATTCTTACCCGATCCACGTTGAGTATAATCTCTCCTGAGGAGCTGAAATCTGGAAAGAAGAACACAGAAGCATGCTTAGACAGAGGGATCGAATCAAGATCATGCAAAGTGTTAATACCACTTTATAATGCCTTGGGAAGGCCAGACTTGGAATCCTGCATCCAGCTTTGGTCACCACGATGTAAAAAAGATGTGGAGACTCTAGAAAGACTGCAGAAAAGAGCAACAAAGAAGACTAGGGGACTGGAGGCTAAAACATACATGGTTGCTGGAACTGGGCTCTCAGGGGCTGCCCCAAAGAAGAGGGAGTCAAGCTATCCTCCGAAACACCTGAGGCCAGGACAAGAAGCAATGGGTGGAAACTCCTCAAGGAGAGAAGCAACCTAGAACTCAGGAGAAATTTCCTGACAGTTAGAACAATTAATCAGTGGAAAAACTTGCCTCCAGAAGTTGTAAATGCTGCAACACTGGAAGTTTTTCAAAAGATGTTGGATAACCCTTTGTCTGAAGTAGTGTAGGGTTTCTGCCTAGGCAGGGGGTTGGACTAGAAGACCTCCAAGGTCCCTTCTGATATTCAATTCTATTCTATTCTACTCTATTCTATCCTATTCCCTGTATTCTATTCCTATTCTGTTCTATTTCTATTCTTATTCTATTCCTATTCCATTCCATTCCCTTCTATTCCATTCTATTCTTCATTTCACTCTACTTCTATTCCCTTCTATTCTATTCTATTCTCAATCCTATTCCCTATCCTATCCTATGGTTCATTCTATTCTATTCTATTCTATTCTATTCTATTCTATTCTATTCCCTATTCTATTTTCTATTCTATCCTATTTCATTCCCTTCCCTTCCCTTCTATTCTATTCCCATTCTAGATAAGCCCAGAGGCTGCCTTCAGCTCTACACAGCAGTCCTCCCAAAAAATTCAGCTATGTCAACATACCAATCAACCGATAGGAAGCTACACCCCACCAGGCACCACATAAATACGATGCGTAGTATAGCCCAAAGTACCATAGAGAGAGGTTCCCCGAGGATGGGCTCCAGCGACCGTCTGAAAACTTGGAAGACGACACCTCTGGCCCAGCTACAACTGGCTCCCTGTTGCCATGAGCCCCACCCCCCCCCCACATTATCAATGCAACCAAAGAAAGCTCGGAGGTCTAAGGTTCCATTTTGGAGTCCTCCACTTGGAACCATTTCGTTCGTTCTCAATAACTCCATGGAGTTATTTAGAGGTTTTTTAACAAATGGAATCAGGGCTGGAATGTAATATTTTTTCCCCCCATCGATTTACCTTGATCTTGATGTCCTTTGGAGCGAGTTTCTTCACTTCGCTGAGCAGCCGGTCCCCGAAACCTTAAGAGTTGAGAAAGCAAGTTAGCACCCTCTTAAAGCGCCAGAATAAAATTTCAGCCAGGCATGAGGAGATGCTCAGGCCATCCAGAGGATTCAATCAATGGCCTTTGATCCTGCTGGGTGGAATTCAGGGAAACTGGTATCCAATGTCTGTCTCTCTCTCTCTCTCTCTCTCACACATGCATATTTACTTTACCAGACTGCTTATCATCTTGAATGCTTAGACATCAAATTATTCTACTTTTTTAAAATAAAAAAATAAAAACAAGTAAGCAATTAACAAATGCCAGTTTTGACTAGCCTGTTTTATTGCTTAAGTTTCTAACAATATACTCAACTTTAGGCAGCTTTTTCTCCCCTACAGCTCGTCCTTGAGTTAGGAGAGCAATCGGGACTAGGATTCCCGATGCTAAGAGATGCGCTCAAAGAGTGTTAAAAGTCATGCATCCCTTAGCCATGGCGATATAGGCAATTCTGGTTGTCATGGTAACCCCAAGGGTGCCAGTTGTTAAAGAGGGAAGCAGAGGAAACCTAGCAATAAACAGGAAGTTGTTCTTTTTCATACTTTTTTTTTTTTTAGCAAACGTGCTTCTCTATTTTCTCTCTTTCAGAAACTCAGGGAAAAGCTGTGGATCTGCTTAGAATGCCAAAATCTCCCACTGCCTGCAAACTATTTCTGTTAATGAAGTAAACGTTCTACTAGAAAAACCAGCCCGTGCCGTAAGTCCTCCATTGCTCCATTCTAATTGAATTGATCTCCCTTCCGTGTCCATTTCTATTCTTTCAAAACATGAGCTTCCTGTTCTAAGATTCCCAGGTGCGTTACTATCCCAATATTTATGCTGATACGGTTCTACAGAGGAATGATGGAGTCTGTCATCTGCACCTCTGTAACTGTCTGGTTTGGTTCTGCAACCCAACAGGACGGACACAGACTCCAGAGGATAATTAGGTCTGCAGAAAAAACAATTGCTACCCACCTGCCTTCCATGGAGGACCTGTATATA
The DNA here is from genome assembly GCA_023653725.1 of Bungarus multicinctus. Lineage (NCBI taxonomy): Eukaryota > Metazoa > Chordata > Lepidosauria > Squamata > Elapidae > Bungarus > Bungarus multicinctus. Next base: position 3,310,760 of record CM042837.1, on the reverse strand, counting down.
CTGCACGAGTCCAAAAGAGGGCTGTGAGAATATTTACAGACCCCTCACATCCCGGACATAAACTGTTTCAACTCTTTCCCTCAAAACGACGCTATAGAGCACTGCACACCAGAACAGTTAGACACAAGAACCGTTTTTCCCTGAACGCCATCACTTTGCTAAACAAATAATTCCCTCAACACTGTTCAACTATTTACAAAGTCTGCACTACTATTACTATTAGTCTTCTCATCACTCATCCTTTCCCACTTGGGACTGTATAACTGTAACTTTGTCGCTTGTATCCTTGTGATTTATATTGACTGTTTCCTATTATGATTTGATTGCTTACTTATATACTTACCCTATGACTGTTATTAAGTGTTGGACCTGATGATTCTTGACTCTTGACGAAGGTATCTTTTCTTTTATGTACACTGAGAGCATTTGCACCAAGACAAATTCTTTGTGTCTCCAATCACACTTGGCCAATAAAGGATTCTATTCTATCTATCTTCTATCTATCTATTTAGATATTTCTTTACTATTTCTGCTCTCTTGAACCTTGTCTGAGAAAAGCAAGAAAACTAAACATCTCCTTCCGACCCATTTTTTGGGGGGGAATTGCAAAATTAGGGTCAAAAGCCCTAGTAATAAGCAGGCATATACAATGGAATGAAGGCTATTGCCGAGCACTTAGCATGGTGCTCCATAGACTGTAAGCCGCCCTGAGTCTCTGGAGAAGGGCGGCATATAAATGTAAATAATAAATAAAATAAATAAATAAATAAACTAAGCCCCTTTATCCAGAAGTTGTGGCTGCTCCATCTCTGGAGGTTTTTAAGAAGAGACTGGCCAGCCATTCATCTGGAGTGGTACAGGGTCTCCCGCGTGACTAGGGTGGATTAGAACAGTGGTAGCCAACTGGTAGGCCGGGGACCACTGGTGGGCCATGAGAAAATGTTGGTGATCCCCAGAGAAATGTTCCCCCCTGGATTAATTAAGCAATTAATTCAGGCTGCGCGGGAACACAAGGCTGCGCTGCCCACATGGCCCACCCATCCGTTGGCCTGCCCACCCTTCGGCCAAGCAAGCTGGAATTGGAAGGTGAGACCAACTGCAGGGGTGGGAAATCCGCCCCGGGTGGCTTGCTGACGTTGGCGGGAAAGTCGGTCCCATATTCCAGAGCTGCAGGAGTCACAGGACTGGCCCTTTGGTCACCCTGGAGCAGCTGCTCCTCCACCTGGGTACACCGGCCTGTCATGGACTGGAGGAGCTGCTCCGAGGTGACCAAAGGGCCAGTCCTGTGACTCCTGCAGCTCTGGAATAGGGGACAGACTTTCCCACCAACATCAGCAAGCCACCCGTCAGTCAAAATTCATCTTAGTGGTCCGCGGGATTTAAAATGATGAGTTTGGTGGTCCCTGAGGTCCAAAAGGTTGGCGACCCCTGGACTAGTAGACCTTCAAGGTTCCTTCCAACTCTGTGGTTCTATCATCTTATTATTTGTTGCAAGAGGAACGTACCTACTCTACATCAACTAAGTACCTTTAAAGAGGGTAGATCCTCCAGACAGGACAATATTCCCAAACAACGTCCGCCTCAGGTCCATGTCCGATTTCTGGATGGCGAACACCAGGACTTCGTGGATCCCTTCACTTTCATCTCCTATGAGGTCCGGTTGGAAAAGCAGCTCAGGAGCTCGGAATCGGGATGGACCAACCTGTCTCAAAAGCCACAGGGTCAAATTCGGCTTCAGCAGGACTGCTTGGCTGCAACATTCATAAGCTGGCAGAAGGCTTCTCCCCGCCCCCCCCCCCCCCCCCCCCCAAGATTGTGGTTCGCCGGCAGCTGGTGCAAATGGCAGCGGAATCGGACAGTGGGGAAGAACGGGGACCAGTCCGGGAATCTGGAGAGGACTCGGACGAGGGTTCTATGTCCGATGCAGAGATGGGGCCAGGACCATCTGGGAGTGGGGTGCTGCCTCTGGAGCCTCCGGAGTCTGGCAGCAGTGAGGCCGAGGAACAAGGGGAGCCTGTTCTCAGTGTGTGTGTGCACAGAGCTGCTAGAAGGTGAGAGCAGCTGAAACGCCTTCGAGTAAGGCTGGGAGGCGATTGCCCCTCCCATAAGGTATAAAGGTCAGGCCAAGGTGACGAAACCTTTGCAGGAAGCAAAGTCATTCGTTCAGTTCAGACTCATTCTTCAAGCTCTTTCCACTTTGGTTGGTTCTTTTTTTTTCTAATTCATTGGACACTTCTGTCATTGGCAGCACTTCACAGGAAAGAAAGGTGGGTGCTTATCTCGAGGAACTATTTGAGATTCATTACCAGCTGGGAATGACAATAATTCCCAGCGTTGCAATAAAACAAGACTTGTTTTTAAAATAAGCGTGTGTGTAATTACGGTTTTTGGAAGCCTTGGTCAGAACACTTATGCAGATCACCAAATATGGCTGAATTAACCAGACTCTGATGCATGCATAGCTAGGATTTCACAAAGCTTTTTTCCAAAATCATCTCACTGCTTCTTGCACACAGAAACAGGAAGTCTCAGGGCCCTTGTGGCCACATCCCAGGAGCAACACACATTGTTTAGTTCAGGAACTTACGTCTAAAGTGCTTCCGTCAGGCAGCGTGTATTGCACCTTCTCTGTCTCTAGAGCTTCATCCTTCTGAGGGTTGATGGACAGATAGCAAGCTCTCTGTAGGGAGAGAGGAAGTATGTGAAGCATCGGAACTGGACCTGGAAGCCACCAGGGAGAGAAGCTCCTCGTAGGTTATCGTGGTGGGGCAGGAGGTCAGTTAAGCCTCTCCTCCTTCACTTGACCATTGGCAGCAGGCAAGACTTTGAACCTTCTCATACCAAAAGTCTGCTGGGGTTTCTTGACTGCACGTTCATTTTCAAACTGAACTGGGCCTGGCTAGTTTGGGAAGAGAAGGATCGGGGAGACAAAATATGTTCCACTATTTGAGGGGCTGCCACAGAGAGGAGGGGGTCAAGCTATTTTCCAAAGCCTTAGTAAGACCACACCTAGAGTACTGCATCCAGTTTTGGTCACCATGATGTAAAAAAGATGTTGAGACTCTAGAAAGAGTGCAGAGAAGAGCAACCAAGAGGATTAGGGGACTGGAGGCTAAAACATGTGAAGAATGGTTGCAGGAATTGGGTTTGGCTAGTTTGATGAAAAGAAGAACAAGGGGAGACATGATAGCAGGGTTCCAATCTCTCAGGGGCTGCCCCAAAGAAGAGGGAGTCCAGTTATTCTCCAAAGCACCTGAGGGCAGGACAGGAAGCAAAGGGTGGAAACTAATCAAGGAGAGAAGCAACCTAGAACTCAGGAGAAATTTCCTGACAGTTGGAGCAATCAATCAATGGAACAACTTGCCTCCAGAAGCTGTGAATGTTCCAACACTGGAAGTTTTTAAAAAGATGCTGGATAACCCTTTGTCTGAAGTGGTGTAGGGTTTCCGCCTAGGCAGGGGGTTGGACTAGAAGACCTCCAAGGTCTGAGCTAGCCAATGGCAGATAGATAGATCTCTGAATGAATCTGTGATTCTGTGAGCAACTCTATATGCCTGCCTGCTTTCCCTGATTTTAGGTAAAAGTTGCTCTTTTTTAATTAAAAAATTCAATATTTATATAAATATTTATAATATTTACATACAAGCCATGCCCAGCCAGTCACATGACCACTAAGCCACACCCACAAATTAGGTCACAGTCACAGAACCAGTTAGTGATCCCTGAGATCTAAAATTATGAGTTTGGTGGTCCCTGAGGTCCAAAAGGTTGGTGACCCCTGGACTAGATGACCTACAAGCTCCCATCCAACTCTTGTTAATTTGTTAATCTGTGTGGCTGACGTTCTCAGTCGTGCTTTGTATGCATTTTATCTTATTTCACCACACGATGGTTGCTGAAGAAGCCCCACTACTCAAATCCAGAGGACTTGTTTGCGTTTGACGTAGCAAAACCGTTTCACAGGCAAGGAGTTCTTTGAAGCTTCCGGGGCAGGCATTCCGCTCGCTGAAGGCAGCCGCTTTGAAACTCAGAAACGGTTTCTGCCTTCTTCAGCGTCTGATGGAAACTTCAAAGAAGCCGCTAGTTGAACCGCGGCTTCCAAGACAAATTGGAAACCGCGGTCGCTAGTTTAACACCATCTCCAGCTGAGGCTTCCCAACTGCTCCTATCTTCTGTGAGATATGCAATGCTTCCGCTTATCAGCACACCTGTCCCAATTGCAGTGAGGCCAAAGAGCCCCCATGATATATCCACTCTCCCTGGATCCTTCCAGCCTGTCAGTCTATCAGACTATATCCACTCTCCCTGGATCCTTCTCCCTCTCACATATATCCACCCTCCCTGGATCCTTCTCCCTCTCACATATATCCACCCTCCCTGGATCCTTCCAGTCTGTCAGAGCTGAAGAAGTTTCTTGGATGAGAAGTGAAATGTCTTCTTTTTTTAAAAAAAATATTTTATAACATGAAGTGAAACTTCTTCAAAGAAAGAAAAAAAAACAAGGAAGTCCAGTTGTCTCTTTAAAAAAGCACCTTTGGCATAACCATGACCTGGAGGACTGAGAATCTCAACAGATTTTTTAGCTATCCAATTTGGGATGGACACCCTTGGAATGGGGTGGGAGTAGGAATGGATTCCCAGAGGAAAAAAGCAACATTTGCACTACTCAGGTGACCTTGAGGACACAGGTAAACCTCCAAGTAGCCTGAACGACTCTCTAAAAGGATGCAGATGACCAACTGTCTGCAAGGAGTAGAAATCCTTCCATTCCCCACCATCCAGTCAGAGCTGAAGAAGCTTCTTGGAGGAGAAGCGAAAGGTCTTCCAAACAAAACAAGGGAGTCCATTTGCCTCCTGAAAAAAAAAGCCCCCTTGGGACAACCAGGACCTGGAGGACCGAGAATCTCCACAGGCTCTCTCTGGACCTTACCTCTTTTATTGTCTTGACCACTTCAAACTCGGCCGAGGTGTGGAAGTCGTAGCCCTCTTTCCGTAGCAGCAAGCGGAGGTAACGGGACACATCCCGGCCGGCAATGTCGACCCGCATGATCGAGTGAGGCATGGCAAAGCCCTCGTAGATGGGCACCGCGTGCGTCACACCGTCGCCCGCATCGAGCACGACGCCCGTGGTGCGGCCTGTGGCATAACTGGAAGAGGGCAGAGGGAGATGGGGTGGTCAGTCCATTATGCCAGCGGCACCCAACCTTTGGAGCACCAGGGACCGGTTCTGTGGAGAAAGGTTTTTTTTCCCGTGGACAGGGGGTGGGATGTGTAGTTTCGCCTGTTGCCTTGCCTCCTGCAGATGGGGCTTTCCTTCTTTCCACAGCCCGGTTTGTGGTATGCTGAGGCTCAGTGCCAGTCCACGGACCGGGCAGGGATGGGTTGCCACCCGTTCTCCCCGGTTGGGGCGACCTGGTAGCTAACCAGTAGTTAATTTTATGGCCGCTTTGGTGAACTGGCAAATCCCACTCCTGGGTGGCCCCGCCAGTCCGAGGAGTCTCCATGCAGCCTGTTTTGGATTCCAGGTAAATGCAGGTCTTGCACGGGGGCTCGGGGAGGGGAAAAATGGGCTGTGACCTTCCCACTAAAGTGGTCCCCATTTTTCTACTTGCATTTTTTTACATGTTTTCGAACTGCTAGGTTGGCAGAAGCTGGGACAAGGAACGGGAGCTTGCTCCGTGACGCGGAGCTGGGGATTCGAACCACCAAACTGCCGACCTTTTCTGATCGACAAGCTCAGTGTCCTTAGCCACCGAGCCACCGCATCTCTATTTCAGAGGTGGGATTCTACCAGTTCGCACCTATTTGCTAGAACTGGTTAACACTCTAAGCAGTTCAGAGAACCAGTTGTTAGAAGAAATTGCTGGCCTAATCCTGTAAGGAAGGCAGGCAGGAAACATTCTGGTGTTACTTACGGAAACTGCCACTCCATTAATCCTTATTACATTCTTGGCAGGACTAGACTTCCTGTCTCAGGAACTTCTATGGAGTTTTTTCCTCTCCTTTGCTGGTCCTTAGGTTGTGTGGAGTGACCATTCAAAGTTACAATGGCACTGAAAAAAGTGACTTATGACCATTTTTCACACTTACGACTGTTGCAGCATCCCCAGTCATGAGAGGCCAGGCGAGGAGATGCGTGCCTCGGTGTGAGTGATTTTGAGTTGGCCATGCTCAGACAATCACATGACCACCAAGCCATGCCTACCAACTTAGCCACACCCACAGAACCGGTTGTTAAAAAATTTGAATCCCACCCCTGCCCTATTTGTACCCTATGACTACATTAAGTGTTGTACCTTATGATTCTTGACAAATGTATCTTTTCTTTCTATCTATAGTGAGAGCATATCCTAGCAAATTTCTTGTGTGTCTAATCACACTTGCCCAATAAAGAATTCATTCATTAATTAATTCATTCATTCATTCAGCTGGATGGCCCAGAATCTCTTACACAGACACTTACAGACTGAGGACAGCTTGCATGGAGATGAAGAGAGCAGGGACATTGAACGTCTCAAAGAAAACTTCGGCAGCCTTTTCCCGGTTTTTGCTGGGATTTAGTGGGGCTTCTGTCAAGAGAACAGGATGCTGGAAGGGAAAGAGAGGGTCCACATCAATATCACAAAACTGACAAGATGTTTGCAAACCCCGTTTCCCATTGGACATTCCACCTAGGCACTGAAAAAGGCCCCCAATACAGTGTGAAGCCACTAAAATGGCAGCAACGCTAATTCTATTCAGTTTCCTAAGAACACGATGTGATGTACAGCCTAAGAGCCTCAGTGGCATAGTGGTTAGAATGCAGTACTGCAGGCTACTTCTGCCGACTGCCTGCAATTTTGGCAGATCCAATCTCACCAGGCTCAAGGTTGACTCAGCCTTCCATCCTTCCGAGGTGGGTAAAATGAGGACCCAGATTGTTGGGGGCAAGAGGCTGACTCTGCAAACCGCTTAGAAAGGAATGTAAAAGCAACATGAAGTGGTATATAAGTCTAAGTGTTATTGCCCTTCCTTCCTTCCTTCCTTCCTCCCTTCCCTATGCATCTGTCCAACCCAGCTCAAAGTTGACTCAGCATTCCGTCCTTCCGAGTTTCGTAAAACGAGGACCCCAATCGTTTGGGGGCAAGAGGCTGACTCTGTAAACCGCTTAGAGAGGGCTGGAAAGCACTGTGAAGCTGTATATAAGTCTAAGTGCTATTGCTATTTAATGTTAAGGGCCTCTCTATTAAACCACATTTTTCGCAACACTGTGTTCTTCAGGAACATATTTAATTGGAACTAAATTTGGAGCCAAGGGTTCCTCTGGCATCTGAACCACCCAGGGACAAAACACATTATAGCAGGAAGCAGGATCTAGAAAGCTCTGGAACCCAATCTTTTACCACAAATGTGGTTTTCCACCCTCTAGTGGAAACTACCAGAAGATCCCCAAGACTCCAATTCCCTTCTCCCTGCAATATACAGTGGTAGAGTACCTTGGTATTCAACTGCTTTGAAACTCATTGAATTTGGTACTCAACGTGTTTTGACGTCAAAATTTTGTCCCAGCACTCATTGTTTGTTTGATACTCAACACCCAAGCTTGAACCTGTTGGTATTGGCTGCCTGGTGACTCACTACATTACAATGGTACCTCGGTACTCATCATTAATCGGTTCTGGGAGGTGTAATGAGAACCAAAAATGATCAGTTCCAAACAAATTTTTCCCATAAGGAATAATGTAGTGAGTCACAAGGTAACTGATAAATTCTAGCTTGTGCGTTGAGTACTAAACAAACAATGAATACCGGGACAAACTTTTCGTGTCAAAATGTGTTGAGTACCAAATTCAATGAGTTTCAAAGCCATTGAGTACCATGGTACCACTGTATTCCTTACAGGCGAAATTTGTTCGGTACTCATCGTACTTCCCAGAACTACTAACGATGAATACCAAGATACCACTGTCCATCTACATCTCTTCTGCACCTTCTCCAATTGCTCTCTGGATCAACAATTGATATAGTATAAATTTGGATGACTGGCAAATTTTATGGGAACGAAACAAAAAAATGATCTTGGTTACATCATTTAAAGAAAAATTATATAAATTGTTTTATATTCCGCCATCCAAATTGACTAAAATGTACCCAAATCTTTCCCCTGTATGTTGGAAGTGTAATAAGAAAATGGAACGTATTATCATTTATGGTGGAATTGCAAAGAAACCCAAATGTTTTGGTAGAAATTCCAGAAATGGTTAGAAGAGATGTGTAAAATTAAAACAGAATATAGACCTGAATTTTTCTCGTTAGGAATTAAAGAGGGAAAATGTGACAAAGATATTATATATCTAATAATCCATATAATCACACCTGCAAGATTAGCCTATGCCCAACAGTGGAAATGCAAGGAAACTCCAAGTGAAATAGAAATGATTAGGAAAATTTGTATGTGCGTAGAAATGGATAAATTGACAAAATAATTAAAAAATAAGGATGAATCTGATTATTACAAAATATGGGACAAGTTTTATCGCTGGTTGGAAAAAAGGAAGGATCAAGAAAATAAATGATTTAAGGTTTATGTATATATTATATACTATGTATATAGAATATAAATGTGTATTATTTTTTATATGACTTAGCGATGTAAGACAACTATGTCGGTTAGGATGATTGCACCATGTTCATTGTTTTTTAAATATCTTTTTCTTTCTTTCTGTATATGTTTAATAAAAAAATTTTTAAAAAAATTATACTGCAGTACACAACAGTTCTCTTGAGGCACCAAGCTAACCGAAGCTGCATCGTTTCTTTAATGAAAAAAGGGGCCTATAACAGCAATTCCCTGGCTGGGGAATTCTGGCAGTCCACAAGTCTTGAAGTTGCCAAGGCTGGACAGCCCTGGCTTACACCGTCATTTCTAAAAATGCTAAAATATAAAAATAAACATAGGCGGCTACAAATCTCCACCCGATCTCATGATCAGGGACGACGTATTACCTCTTCTGAAAATGTCTGCAGTTGGTCTTTGGAATAAACATACTGCCAGATTCTCTCCATGTCGTTCCAGTCCCGGACAATGCCATGCTCCATGGGGTACCGGATGGATAACAGCCCTCGGTGTTCCTACAGGAGAAAGTGAAAGAATTCTGCTGCACAGGATGGCACCTGTGACAAGCCAGGATAGGATACAAAATAAACACAGGTACAAAAACAGGTGAAGTCCCTTTTATTCCTTCACTTTGCTTCAAAGCTCCAAATATCCTTGACTGGAGACAAAAAAACTCCCCCACAAGCAGTTACGAAAAGGAGGAAATGCCATTTAAACTAAAAATGCCTATAATTATAACGAATAAAAACAACACAAACCACACTGAAGCAATTAAGGGAACCAGGCAAGATAAGGGCTTGAAGACGTCCACAGATATCGGAACACACACTGGGAAGGACGCCAAACTCAGGGAGGAATGACAGACTAGAGATATTTCCATGCTTTGTTTCCAGCACTGGCCCATACGCGTGTCCGTCCTTTTAACCAGTTCTCACTTCTGCAGCCCATGAAGAGGATCAAGGCCCTTTCCTCCCCCATAGACCACGCCATTCACGTCTCTCCCTTATCCTCTCCTCCCTGCATGCCCTAGGATGGAGAGGGGATGGGCCTGGGTCTTCCTCTGACTGCCCAGCCAGCCTCTGCCCTTCCCCAGCTTCTTCTACAACCTCCGGAGCCACATTTCCACTCCCTGTCGGCTGTTCCTCCTCTCCCTTGGAGTCAGTCTCCAACAGGGGCATGACAGCATCCAGCAGCCAGAAAATGAATCCTCTTGGGTGGGGAGAACAGATAATGTCCACAATGGATGCCACAGAAAAGTTTAAAGATGGCCTATTGCAAAGCACACTAAACCTCTCTAAAAGGCGCAGTTTAAAACACATGTGTTCCTGTTCTTTCTTAGTATAAGAGCCATGGTGGCGCAGTGGTTAGAATGTAGCATTTCAGGCTGACTCTGCCTACTGCCAGAAGTTTGATGCTGACGGGTTGACTCAGCCTCCCATCCTTCCAAGATTGGTAAAATAAGGACCCAGATTGTTGGGGGCAATAGGATGACTCTGTAAACCGCTTCGAGAGGGCTGGAAAGCATTATGAAGCGGTGTATAAGTCTAAGTGCTACCGCTATAAGCAAAAACTCTTAATTAAGAAAGAGACAAATCAAGTCGATTACCATTTTGAGGTGGGGAACAGGGTTCAAATGAAACCTGGCAAGACTGAGTGGCTCTGGGTTTTGGGGCCCTTCTGGGTCTGTACCCCCTTTGGTATTGGAGGGGAGGGGTGGCTTAGAGGTGCTGTGGGTGGGATTTTACCTCTGCTTTCGGTCCAATGAAGAGATCTCCTTCGAGTGCTCCAGCCATAACGCGGACATGTTTCGGGCGGCCCACACTAGCAAGAAAGAGAGCAATTATCACTCTGCACATGAGTGTGTGTCAACCTTACAAGGCAGACCAGACGGGAAACACAATGAGATGACCTAATTCAACTTTATTGTAAGATGAGCTCTATACCCATGCTTCACTACAAAACTACGTGATCGGGCTCAGTTTTTGGGGAGGAAAATAAGGGGAAAAAATGGTGCCTCTGTCTACCAACATCCATCGATATTTATCTGGCTAGCATCCTCAGTGTGAGAGAGAGCTGAGGGCTGTTTGGAAACTGAAACAATATTTGCTGTGTGAGCAAGGAGACAGCAAGGAGCCTGGGCGTGGCTTAGTTCAACTGTTCTGTACTAAAGCTGCTTGGTGCTGTGAAACTGAAACTCCTCTTCTCTGCTTGTGTTTTGGATTTGGAACAGATTTATTTTCAGGTGGGGAGGGGGAGTAGAAGTCCTTAGCATCAGAGCATGTTAATAATAATAATAATAATAATATAGGAAATACTCTGATGGTCATTTCGAAAAATCCTTTCTTAGTGAGCCCCTAGAAGCCAAGAGGAACATAGGTACCAAATTGTAAGTTTATATGCTTTACGGTTCTGGAGATTTTGTGATGACGCGTGAGTGGTCTTTTGCTTTTATATATATATAGATTACATTAACGGAATCTCGCTTGGGCTGTGTCCCTTTGCCCTGTTTCCAAAGGTAATTCCCACATATTATTACACCCGGGGACCCTTTACAATTGATCATCAACCCTAACCCCCCTCCCCAGCCCCTCTTGTTCCCCACTTTCTACACCTAACAACCTACAGGACAAGGAGTTCTGCAGCAATACTCACTAGTTTGGGAAGCAGTACTTTGGAATCTGATCTCCAGCAAAACCAGCTTTAACTACTCCTGAACCCTGTATGCAAAAAATAAATAAATAAATAAACCACCTCATCAACAGCAAGGCAGAAGACATTTTGGTTTAAAACACCCTCGGTAGCAGAGAAAAGTTTGCCACACGTTGCGTAGTGGCATAAAGGTGGCACTGAGGTTTTCCTTCCCTTTCTGTAGATAACACTTTTCAGATTAAATGTCTTCCATTCAGGTATTCCTCGGAGACCAAGGGGAGACACGCTGTCTCTGACAAAGCGGTTGAGATGTTTAAGCCTTGTATATGTATTTCTTCCAGATCTAAACTTTTATACAGAGGGATACTTGGGGCCAAGAGAATTTTACATTGTTCTCTTCTAGCAGATTAAATAGGATTTTTCGAGGAGCTTCTGTGGCGCAATGGTTAGAGTACAGTACTGCAAGCGACTTCTGCAGCCAGCTGCCTACAATTTGGCAGTTCAAATCCCACCAGGCTCAAAATTGACTCAGCCTTCCATCCTTTTCCTAAGTGGGTAAAATGAGGACCCAGATTGTTGGGGGACAAGAGGCTGACTTTGTAAACAGCTTAGAGAAGGCTGTAAAGCACTGTAAAGCAGTATATAAGTCTACCTGATATTGCTATTTTCTATGTGGCTTGTAGTAAAAGTCCAGAGCTAGCAATAAAACCCGAACAAATCCAATTGATACGATGAATGTCAAATTATGGACAAGTTGTCCTTTCATCTGCAGCACAATAACCATGTCACATTCACCTATGCCAGTGGTAGGGAACCTTGGCTCTTTTATCACTTATGGACTTCAACTCCCAGAATTCCTGAATGAGCTATAAAAAGTTCCCCATCCCTGGCCTACTGGTTTTTCAGTTGTGAGGGAAATCAATTTTTGATTTGAATAGGATTGTTCAATATACAAATGTCCTAATTTTTGACTTGAATGATCAATATTCTTTATATGTCCTACATTTGTATATTAAACAGTCCCATTCAAGTCAAAAATTGATTTCCCTCACAACTGAAAAACCACTAGGCCAGGGATGGGGAAACTTTTATGGCTCACTCAGGAATTCTGGGAGTTGAAGTCCATCAGTGATAAAAGAGCCAAGGTTCCCTACCGCTGATCTATGCTTAGAAGAAAACTGCACTAAATCCAACAGATTGTACTCCTATATCCATGTGCACCCATACAAACTGAAGTATGTGTAAGCACTGGACTTTTTCCCTTCAATCGAAAAGAATGAACTTCTGAAAACTAGATATTTCAAAAGAATCCTTTATTGAAAAGGGAGTGAATCCCAGCACTAGTCAAAGCAGAGTCTAAGGTGTTTCCAAGGCATACAGTAATAGATAAAGGGAGTTAGAATCCCTCCCCTTATTTAGGTGTCGATTTTGTCAAGCAAAGAACCAACATGTTAATTTCCCACCCTCCCCTTCTCTGGGAACTTATCTTAGAAGAGTTCCCAGGGATATCTTCCAGAGCTGGAATTTTTATGGTCCCTTCTCATCTTGTTATCTCTTCAAGAGGTGACAAGTTTCTAGACATCTGGCTCCAGTCCTCCAGTTGTATATCATGTGCAAGTTATACAGAATCAATGTAACATTTAATATATTCAGGTTACATCAAAAAGGATTACTTGTACCAACTTTCCCCCCATCCTTCTTCTTCCACTGAAGAATGGCAGATACACGGATCTGATAGTATGATTTCAGGAAATCTCAGGGGTCCAAATTTCACTGCCATTATGAACTCACGAAGCGTCATCTTACATCCCTTTTCCCAAGGAATATTCTTATTAATCTTCATATATAAAAATAAGATATAAAAATAAGCCTGCAGTTCTTCAGCAATGGTTTAGAAGTGGTTTGCCATCATCTTTTTCTTAGGCTGAGGCAAAATGAAGAATACATGGTTGGGTTTCAATCGCAAGAAGATGGTTTGGAGCCCATGAGAGGCAGCTGTATAAAAGGACCATATCTTTCATTGTACAATAAGTACCTTTCTATAATTCAAGTCTGCACATGTCTAACAGACCTGACTTAAGGCCTCTTCTGGGAACGACACTGAAAGTCAGACAAAATACACATAACTGCATGAAGCAGTAAAAAGACAGATAATCTGTCTTTGTTAGGAAACAGATTTTGTGTTCTATTTTTACAAGTGAAACAAACAAAATGTGAAAAAGTTATATTTATGTACTTACCAAGCGCATCTAAATTGTATTGAAGGAACCAAAATATCTTTACTATCACCAAGGCATGTCACAACTTTTGAACACCCCTAATGTTTGGAAATTGAAAGTTGAAAAATTTGACACTCCCTACAAAGGAGGGGCCCTTAATTCTAAATGCTGTTTCACTTCTCACATTCCAAAAGGAGGGTGAATTTCAACTCATCTCTCAGGAATAAGCGTACGCAGTGTTCAATATCATTGTTAATTGTCAAAGGAAAGACTCTTCAATATTAATAGTATTACCAACATTGTCAGTATCGTGCTGAGAGCTAAAGCTTAATTATACAGTCTTTACTATAATGTAGATTTTTATATTGGTTGATCCTACAAAAACCACATCTAGATTAAGATCTGGACACATCTTTATTTCATGCAGTGATTCAAATGCCAAGTCATTCTATCACACATATTCGTGTTAATTCCTTTGAAGATATAGACTCTTATCGAACAAAATATCCGTAGTCCATTGGCCATATTAGCTAGAATTCTGAAACATTGACATATCCGAAGTTCAGGAAGGCTCATTTTAAAGTTACATTATATTAAACAACTTATAATGGTTTTGACTTATAATGGTTTTATGCCATGGATCAGCATAATGTATTGGTTATACAACTGAGCTACAGATTGGGAAAACATGGAAGCGTTCCTTTCAAGTAGTAGTTATTCCAGACAAGCCACTTCAGCAGCTTAAATGTTCTCATCTGCAATAGAGGAACTAATGCTAATTTACCTTACATACAACTAGAGAATCCAATTAGTTGCAGGTAGTCCTCGACTTACGACCACAATTGATCCAAAAATTTTCTGTTGTTAAGTGAGACATGTGTTAAGTGACTTTTGCCTCATGTTACCTTTCTTGCCCCGGTTGTTAAGTGAATCACTGCATTAACCGGGTTTTTAAGTGAATGTGGCTTCCCCCGGTGACTTTATATCCTGGTCAGAAGGTCGCAAAAAAAATCACATGATCCCCCAGGACGCTGCAACGGGTCGTAAGTATGAACCAGTGGCCAAGCATCTGAATTTTGATCACACAAGCAAGGGGAGGCTGCAAAGATTGTAACTGTGAAAAACGGTCGTATTTCACCTTTTTTCCAGGCCGTTCTAACTTTGAACGATCACCAAATGTTGTAAGCCAAGGACTACCTGTATTTATTTTCCATGCCTCACAGTGTTATACATTACTAACTCGATACCCGTGCTTCGCTACGAAACTGTGTGGTCAGGCTTAGTTTTTGGGGAGGAAAATAAGAGGGAGTACCAGCACCCATCAGTATTCATCTGGCTAGCATCCTGTCAGTGTGTGAGAGAGTTGAGGGCTGTTTGGAAAACGAAACAGTATTTGTTGTGTGAGCAAGGAGTTAGCAAGGAGCCTGATCGTGGCTTAGCTCAACTGTTCTGTACTACAGCTGGTTGCTGCCGTGAAAGTGAAACTCCCCTGCTTGTGTTTTGCCTTTGGAAGAGATTCATTTACAGGTGGGGAGGGGGAGTAGAACTCCTTAGCATCAGAGCGTATTAATAATAATATAGGAAATACGAATGCTCTGATGATCATTTCGAAAAATCCTTTCTTAGTGAGCACCTAGAAGCCAAGAAGAAGATACGTGCCAAATTTCAAGTTTGTAGGCTTTACGGTTCTAGAGATTTTGTGATGATGTGTGAATGGCTTATATATATATATATATATAAAATATGTTGGCTGTCAGATTGTTATACAAAGATTGGTCCTCCCTTTTTCCCACCCATTCATTCTTCATTAACTAATAGCAGGGATTGAAACTGGTGTCTTCCTCATTCAGAAGCACTATAGTACCACCAATTTATGGATTATGCTAATAAACTAGGATTTTGAATGGTTCATCGATCATACTCAAAGCTCAGTAAGAGATTTATATATAAAGTAGAATAGAACATTTCATTTGGTCAAGTGCATTTAGACACAGAAGGAGACAAATTTTTTGGGTGTCTAACCACACTTAGCCCAATAAAGTATACCATTCTATTCTATATGTAAATCACTTATTGAGGGGCTCACCTGGAAAGGAGCAAAAAAGCATCTGCAAGAAAATAGAGGAATTAACATGCACAGTGGCAAATGTTTAAGCAGACACAACAATAAGAATATATTCTTAACCCAAGGAAATTAAGGACAGCAAACGGTCCTATCAGGTAGACTCCCAAAGAGCAACTACCGCTATCAAAAAATAAAATAAAATGCATGGGTGGAACAAAACAATCAGTAGGGACCATGATCAACAGTAATGGCACCCCCCGTCTCCCTCCCTCCCCCTCTCTCTCTTGCATTTCCTATAGTGTACAGATAGAGAAAAATGCCAAACTCAGTCTGAACAACTGGTTCACTATGTGAGGACGATGATGATGATGATTAATAATAACAACACTGTCAAACAGCAACAATAACTACTGTCAAACATCCAGATTTGGCTATCCCAGGTCCTTGGTAAGGATTCGATAAGTAGACAAAAATGCCAGTCCCAGGCTGAACATCTGACTGACTGTGAATATTATTATTATTATTATTATTGATAATGATAATAATAATAATAGTATGGTGGATACCTAGAATGCTGGCAGCAACCCGTATCAATCATCAGTGCCAGTCAATGATATTTGTGATACATTTTTAAATGTTCAGTTGACTAAGATTCATGTTTAATGAATAAGAGATAATAAAATAATAATAATGTAGACACTCAGCAAGAAAAAAATCACAAAGTATCAGGACTTACAAATTGAAGTTGAATGACTTTGGAAAAAGAAATCATGTATTATTCCAATTATAATTGGAGCCCTTGGAGCAATACCTAAAGCAGCGGTCACCAACCAGTGGGCCGTGAGCAAATTTTGGTGGGCCGCAGAGAAACCTCACCCCACAGAGCACCCCCACAAAGTAATTAATCCAGGCTGTGCAGAAATGGCTGCTCAGCCCACATGGCCCGCGGGAACCCTCCCCGCCCACTCACTCCTTACTCAGCAAACTTGTCTGCTAAGTTGCTATTTTTCCTTTTTCCAACCATCATCTGTTCTGCTGTACCAGGAGATTTAGATTAGCTAGAAAGCAGGAAATGGTTGGATTCCTTGCTTTTTAGCTAAGCACAGCCAAACTTCCCTTAGAACTGAAGGTTTTTTTGCAAGCAAATTCAGTGCAGACTCACGGCAAGCAAATTTGAGAGACTGAGCTAGCCGATGTTAGATAGAATGAATGATTCTGTGAGCAACTCAATCTGCCTGCTTTGCCTGATTTTGGATAAAAGTTGCTTTCTTTAAAATAAAACATTCAATATTTACATACATGGTGTGTTGCGAGTTAATTTTGTGAGTTTGCTTGCTGGCAAATTTTATGTGACAGACTGAGCTAGCCAATGGCAGATAGATTGATTTCTGAATGAATCTGTGAGTCTGTGAGCAACTCAATCTGCCTGCCTGCTTTGCCTGATTTTGGGTAAAAGTTGCTCTTTTTTAATAAAAAAATTCAATATTTATAATATTTACATACAAGCCATGCCCAGCCAATCACATGACCACCAAGTCACACCCACAAATTAGGCCACGCCCACAGAACCAGTTAGTGGTACCTGGGATCTAAAATTATAAGTTTGAGGTCCAAAAGGTTGGCGACCCATGACCTAAAGGGCTGCCTCGCTATTTGGAAATCCTGAATTTATCAGACTTGAATACCCTGATTCTACAAAAAACCACCCTACTTGGAGCAGCTTATATCCTCTGATGCTACCTGAACAGTTCCTGGATCCTTGGTTAGGACTCGAGTTGTTGAGCTATCAACCAATCTATCACTAAAGATTAAATAATAATAATGGTAATAACAATAACTGTCAAACATCCAGATTTGCCTATCCCAGGTCCTTGGTAAGGATTTGATAGGTAGACAAAACGCCAAACCCCAGTCTGAACATCTGGCTGGCATAATAAGAATAATATTGTGTATTATTATTTAACATTTAATAATACTAATAATATACTTGGTTGATACCTTGGATGCTGGCAGCAACCCATATCAACCATCAGCACCAGTCAATGACCATGGGGATATATTTTTAAATGTTCAGTTGACTGAGTTTCATGTTGAATAAAAGAAATAATTAATAATAATAGTAATTTTTTATTCAAGATACGGGCTACCCGATTCCGCTGAGTAATCCCAGCGTCCAGAGCGGCGGGCCTCCCTCTTCATCCCCCCGCCTATTCCGGACCCGCATCCCTCCTTATCCCGGGGGTCCACACGACCCGCTGGGCCCAAACCAAACCAGGTTTAGGGGTTCCGCATCCTGGGTTAACGTTGCCCCCCCCCCCCAAAGTCCCCGCCCGGAGGGCCCTTCTAGGCAAAACCCAGGCAGAAATCTATCGTATTTACAGAGCCGAGGCGGGGCTGTGGCGAAGGCCAAGGCCCCACCCAGCTCCGGCACCTCATCCGCCGCCGCAGCTGCAGCCTCGCCGGGCGCGGCTCTCTTCCCCCCCGCCCGCCTCGGCTGCTCGTCCGGCCTTGCAGGCTTACGTTGTCAATGACGACGGGCTGGTTGGCGATGATATCGTAGGACTCCATGGCCGGGGCCGCTGGGGCTGGCCGAGCGACGACTCTGGACCGCCCGCCTGCCTCACCCGCTGGAGCTCCGCCGCCGGGCCCCGGGAACCACCACCCAACCCCGCGCACCCTAACCCGGCTGCTGGGAAAGGAGGGGGGAGGGGGACAAAGGTAGATGGGCAAGCGTCTCGTCCAATCGGCGGCGGCGATACCGTCCTCCCGCGAACGGGAGGCGTTTCCGCTGGGTAGTCCGTCAGCGATTGGCTTCCCCGCGCCGCGGAAGGCGGGTCTTCCGTGTTCATGTTCGGTGGAGCGAACGCCGAAAGGCAGAGGGCGGGGAGTGAATGAGTAGGTGGGAAATGATGTCATGGTCCGTTCTTAAAGGGGCAGCGCTATATTTATTTTTATTTTTTGGCTTTGGGCTTTCCCCAGCGGAGGGAAGAAATGGGTTGGACTCGCCAGGCAATGGGATCGAGAGGCTGGAGGAACGACAGGATATTCAACAGAATAATAGACTGAGAAAGGACCTTGGAGGTCATCTAGCCCAACCCCCTCCACCCAAGCAGGAGACCCTACACCATATCTGGCAGATGGCAAGCCAGTCTCTTCTTGAAAGTCTCCCAGTGATGAAGCACCCACAATTTCCAAAGACAAATTCTATTCCATGGGTTGATTGTTCTCACTGACAGAAAAGTCCTCCTTATTTCCAAACTGAATCTTTCTCTTTGTTCAGTTTTCATCCATTATTTCTTATTTGGCCTTCAGGTGTCTTGGTTAATTGTCCTCCCTGTTAGGAAGTTTCTCCTAAATTTAGTTCAGTTTAGTTTGTCATTGCACTTCATGCAAAGAAATTAAACACCCTCTTCAGTGTACATAATGGCTATGAAAACAAACACACATCCTTCACATTCTATGCAATTGAATTGAAAACCCGATATTGCATTCATATTGCACTGTTCATTGGAATTCAATAGAGGTACTGTCCTAGGATAGAATCTGTTTTTCAGCCATATTTGACCTTGTTTTTATCCCAGATTGGTTCTCTCCTTGGTTAGTTTCCATCCATTGTTTCTTGTCCTGCCTTCTGGTCCTTTGGAGAATAATTTGACCCCCTCTTCTTTCTGGCAGCCCCTCAAATACTGAAGTTCTGCTATCATGTTTCCCCTCATTCTTCTTTTCTTTAGATTAGCCAAACCCAAATCCTGCAGCTGTTCTTCATATGTTTCAGTCTCCAGATCATCTTAGTTTTTTTTTCTTCTGAACCCTAACCTTTAAATACTGGAATGATGGATGATGCAGTCCAACTCCAGACCTCATCTTCCCTGTCCCACAGCAGCAGGGAGGATGATGGAAGCTGCAGTTCAACTCCAAACCTCATCATCCCCGTCCCAAGGCAGCAGAGAGGATGATGGAAGATGCAGTCCAACTGCAAACCTCATCATCCCCATCCCACAGCAGCGAAAAGAATGATGGAAGATGCAGTCCAACTCCAAACCTCATCATCCTCCACCCCACAGCAGTGGAGAAGATGATGGAAGATGGAGTCCTGACTTTGGTCAGGGCGCTGGGCTCTTAGGCTTGTGCGCGCCCCCCACCTCTCCGCATCTGGACTATCAAGACACCTCCCCCCCCCTCCAGCAGCCGCCTTTCCGGCGGGCGCCCGCTTGCAGAAGGCTCAAGCCGGCCCAACGGCGGCGGCGGCGACAAGTTGCCGCGTCTCTAGGCGGGCCCGGAAGCCGGAGAGGCCGGGGTGGCGCCGGCGAGAGCGCGCGGGTTGCGCAAGGCGAGTGGCCTCGCCGGGCTCATCCGGGCTTTGCGCGTTCCTTCTGCGGCGCTTCTCTCCTTCTCTCTCTCTCCCCCCCCCCGCGCGGGGATGCCCTGCGGGGGACGCTGAACCGGCACAAGTCGCGCCGGGGCTTCGCGGAGGCCGGGCGGACCTTCCCACGGGAGGCGGTGGAGATGGCGTCGGCGTCGGCAACGCTCCAAGAGGCTTCCGAGAGGTGCGTCTCGGCCGGGTTGCCTGTCCTTGACCCGGACGCCCGGATTCTTCCCCTTCCCCCATCATCCCCAGCCGAAGCGGACCGGGCTGAGAACCTCCCGCGGCCCGAGGACACGCGCCTTCTCAGCCGGGCACCTTCCCAAGACTTGCTCGACCATGGCGCATGGCCGTGGCGCAAACCCAACCGGGGGTTTTATGTGTGGAGGTTGGAGAGGCTGATGGACGCCGTTCCTGCACCCTTCCAAAAGGCGAAGCCCTTGTAGGGGACCTGGGGGTCGCTCCTCGGCCCTGCAAACAGGACTCCAGAACCGGTTAGGGGGCCAAGTGCCTGCCCTGCATAACGTGGGGGTGCGCGCGCCTTGGAGCCAGCCCCACGGGTGGAACAACCGTCCCTGCGTGGTTTCCTTGGCCAGGTTTTGGGGGGCGTTTTTGGAGAGGTGGGGGAAAGCCAGAGCGGGGTGGAGTGGAGCCCGTGAAATGGGTTGCATGAATATGTCTTGTCTCGTGGATGTGGGGGCTATTTTATTATTTTATTCTTTTTTAAAATACTTTATTTTATTATTTTTATTATGATGCTTTTATATTTGTGAAAGCCGCCTTGGGTCACCATGGGCGAAAAGCCAGCAATATACATTTTTTTCTAAAACAAATAAGTAAGTAAATAAAGTAAGTACTTTGTAAGTAAATAAATACATTTTGCCCAGGTCACCTTCGGAGAGGGACTGGTACAAGGTCACTCAGGTCACCCAGGTAGGACAGGATTAGATCTCTGGGATCTTAGCTGATTTCCATCCTGATGACCCCACTGCACCAAACTGGATTTGCCCTACTTAATGCTTAGTGCTGATCACTGCGTCTGCTTCTCTCTTGGGCACCCACGCATGAGAGTCAAAACTGAAGGATGGAGGGGTTTGCATTGACTCTCAGTGATGTTACGCAGATGTCTATGGGGCTTGTCAATCATCCAGGTCGTGGTTTGTCTCCCAAAGATGCTTTTTCCAAAAGTCAATCAAACTTTCTTGTTTTGTTTTTTTCCTTCCTTTGAAAATGCTCATCCGAAAAGCTTCTTATGTCCTAATTTAGTTAACTCGGTTAGAACTGAAGAAACTTTGGATGGGAAGCAAAACTATTTCAAAGTGGGGTGGGGCTCCTTTTGGACATGTTATACAGATGTTTTGAGGGGTTGTGTAGTGGGACAGATGTGCCTGTAGAATAGAGGACACAGAGATTATAAGTCTTCTCTTGAAATGTCCCATCCCGTTTTGCTTTGGGATAGTAATTTGGTTGTTCCTACTGTCACCATATATCTCCTAATAGTATCATGCTGGCATCATCAAAAAATGTTTAAAAAAGCAAATAAGTTCAGAAGGTTTAGGAGACGGAAAATTCTGGGAATTGAAGTGCACTCATCTTAAATTTGTAAGTTTGAGGTAACTCTGGGTTGGTCCTTCTAGGGCCCGCCAATCTCACAGGAGATAAGCAAAAGCAGGCTATTAGGAAAAGATACTATAAACAATTATTTCTCACTTTAAATGTCACAGGAGGATAAATGCTACTTGGTTTAAAAAATAGGCAAGAGAAATTGTAATTCTCCAAGCAGACTGCAGGATTAAGGTAATATGGTACAAACATGAGGTTCTGCATGATTTCAGAAGAGAGTGAGAATGATTCCAGGGTATAGGAGAGTCTTAAGTAAAAGTAATGTCTTTAGTATGAAGAAAGTGGAAAAGGAAAAGATAAACTTGATTCCGTATCTATCTATCTATCTATCTATCTATCTATCTATCTATCTATCTATCTATCTATCTATCTATCTATCTATCTGTACACACACACAACTCTAAAAACAGATCCACACCAAAAACAAACAACTTCCTGATTAAATCTTAATTTGTATAGAGAATTGATTACTTTTAAACAGGGTGGATTTGATTTAAATCAAACTGATTTAATTCACGATTTAAATCACTAGTCAATAAGGCTTGATTTAAATCAGTTTTCTACATAAAGACTAATTCTTGCTGGTATAATTTTAATATGCAAGTAAATGAAGATTTTTAGAATAACAACTTTTTATATTAGTTTTTTTATCCCCAGTTTAATAGGTTAATCATTCATATTTGGACAACTTTTCTGTTGTACTTAGGAAGGAGAAAAATAATCATTACCTTAATAATAACAATTTAAATAGATTTATTCAAACTTAGCACTGAAGGGGTTGATTCTGTATTCATAGGTTTGTAGAACAATAGGATTAAGGCCTTTTTCTCAACTCTGTTCATGTTATAACATTTTTGTTGTGAAGAAGAGGCATGTGATCTCTTCTGAGTCAAATTCAGTTTTGAGAACTGCAAAAGTAAACCAAGCATCTGTGATAATATCTTGTAGGCAGAGAAACTGCCCAATAATCTTACAAAAACCTCTGGAAGAGCATGACATTGTGAATGGATTAATGGAATTTATTTACCAAAAAAATTAAACATATACAGTCTTATTCTACATAATTAAAAAAACTAATCTTTATTTCATGATGGAATAACCTTTGGATGGTAATATATTTTCCTCAAAAAGCATTTTATTTAAAAAAATCCGATTTAAATCAAAAAAATCTTGATTTTTTTTTAAAAAATCATTGATTTTTATCCACCCTGCTTTTAAATCAGTTTTTTCAATGATTCGGACTTCCTTCAATTTCTGCAACTTCCAACTGTATAACAGAAGCTGTTTGGAGATATATAGACCAATATTCAATGTTTGTTCCTGCCTCTGTCCTCCAGTTTACCAAGTTCTCTCTAAAGGTGTAAACTCTACATATCCAACAAGGGAGAAGCTGGAATTATCTACCTTTGATCAATCAATCAGAATAGAGCTGGAAGGGACTTTGGAGGTCTTCTAGGCCAACCCGCTGCCCAAACAGGAGACCCAATAGCATTTCAGACAAATGGCTGTCCAGTTTCTTAAAAACCTCCAATGATAAAGCACCCACAACTTCTGAAGGCCAGCTGTTCCACTGGCTAATTGTCCTCACTATTATCTCCTTAATTCCAGGTTGCTTCTTTCCTTGATTAGTTTCCATCCATTGTTTCTCATCTTGCCTTCTGGTGCTTTGGAAACTAAGTTGACCTCATCCTCTTTGTGGCAGCCCCTCAAATATTGGAATTCTGTTATCATGTCACTCCTAGTCTTTCTTTTCTCTAGACTAGCGAAACCCAAATCCTGCAACCGTTCTTCGTAAATATTAATCTCCAGGTCTTTAATCATCTCAGTTGCTCTTCTCTGCACTTTTTCCAAAGTCTCAACATCTTTTTTTTTAATAATGTGGTGACCATAACTTATTTATTTATTATTAAAACTTTTATAACTGGATGCTTTTTTTTAGATGTAGCCTTACTAAGACTTTATAAAGTGCTACTAATACATAGGCTTTATAAAGTGGTACTAATATGTGACAGAGGGCACCTCTTGCTCAAGGAAATGTGGATTGAGATTGTCCTGAATTCTGCTAACAGGCAAAGAATTCACAGTGTTGTGATATTCTGATCTTTTGACTTTGTCCAGTGGTTTTGCTGGATTTTACAGAAAACCAACCCACCCTGCGGGATCTTTTTAAGATAGGAAGGTTGAGCTTGACTTTGGAAACAAAAGTGGTTTTCCTTCTTCTGGGTTTTATGTATTACTTGCTTATTACATTAATATGTTCCTTGACTCAGTGACTTCGTTTTGGGTTGTTTTTCAGTTTTCTGTCCAGTTCTAACTTTGATGCTTAGGTAGACATTCTGCCTCAAAGGGACTGAAGTCCCATGTTTTTCAGTCTGCTTTCCTGTTCGTACAACACATTTAAGCTGGTTGTCTCAAAGTTCCTTTTTCAGGAGGCAACTGGACTTTCTCGTTTTTTCTTTGAAGATATTTCACTTCTTATCCAAGAAGCTTCTTCAGTTGTGACTGGATGGTGGAGAATGGAAGGATTTCTACTCCTTGCAGACAGCTGGCCATTTGCATCTTTTTAGAGGGTCGTTGAGGCCACTTGGAGGTTTATCTGTGTTCTCAGGGTCACCTGAGTAGTAGTACTGGTTCCTGTAGTCTGCAGTTTTTCCTCCGGAAATCCATTCCTACTCCCACCCCATTCGAAGGCTGTTCATCCCAAATTGTATAGCTAAAAGTCTGTAGAGATTCTGTCATCCAGGTTATGGTTGTCCCAAAAGGTGGTTTTTTCAGGAGGCAGCTGGACTTCAATGAGCCACTAAAGGAGGGGTCTTCAAACTTGACAGCTTTAAGACTTGTGGACTCCAACTCCCAGAATTCCTTCTCCAGTCATGTTAGCTCAGGAATTCTGGGAGTTGAAGTCCACAAGTCTTGAACTTGCCAAGTTTGAAGACCCTTGCTCTAAAGGGTGCAAATGACCAGCAAAGAATATAAATCCTTCCATTCCCCACTATCCTGTCAGAGTTGAAGAAGCTTCTTGGATGAGAAGCTAAATGTCTTCAAAGAAAAACCCAGAAGTCCAGTTGCCTCCTGAAGAAGCACCTTTGAATCAACCTGGATGACTGAGAATCTCTACAGACATTTAAGCTGATTATTGAATTCCTCAGTTTCTTGGTTCATGCAGTGCATTGATCCACGAATTAGCCGAAGCGTGTTGCATTGCATATCATACCGAGCTAGAAAAACAAACCATGACTGCATGGTATATATACAAATTGAATAAATAGTGAAATAAATGTGAAAACATTACTGCTAGTCTTGACATGCATTAATGTGCAATGTGATATGCAAACCCAGCCCTTGAATTGCAATCTAGCAAACCATGTTTTAACCTAGCATGCAACATAAATCCAGGCTTGTACGATTAAGTTTATATAGTTCAATGGACCTCAAAAAAGATAAGAGCAAACTAATGTATCGTAGGTGGTGATTTCATAAAAAATTAGCTTTCTTTTTATTTTCTTCCACGTGATTTATTTTGAAAATGAGTCATCTTAGACTCACTGAGAATATTACAGAAGTGTTTTCTATTTTCCTTTTCAGGTTTGTAAGGTTTTGTTTTCTTCAAATATATTTTTCCTTTAAGAGTGAGGATTTCTTCTTATGTGCACGGTAAATGCAGTTAGTAAATTATTAACAAGAAAGCATTTCCTTGACTTTCAACTCTGCAGCTCTGTTGAACTCAAGATACATGCTTGATTGAAGACTTCCCAATCCATGAAAAAGCTAGATAAAGATCTTTATGCATAGTAAAGAAAAGGGCCAGTAAATCATATCCTTTCCTTTGCCAACATAAAGTTGTATTTCCTTCTGTAGTTTTAATTCTGTCATCCTTCCCATAGTGTAAACACAGTCTCAACGTCAGCCATTTTAAGATATATGGACTTCAACTCCCAGAATTCCCTAGGCAGCAATGGTGGCTAGGGGATTCTGGGACTTGAAGTCCATACATCTTAAAATGGCTGAGGTTAAGAAACACTAACATTTCCTCCCACCCCCTACAAAGCAGATAACACTTGATTGTTGACACATAACTGAACATTTCCGTGCTGAAATATTTCTGGCTCTCAATTCCCACGATTCTTGGCATTTCAGCTGAGAAAGCGCAATGTTGAATACGAAGTTCCCAATTCAAATGTCATGTTTGCCATTCTCTTTCCTCTCAGTCACTCAACCCCAGTCTTCCTCTTAATATTATTATTCAATAGTTATCCCACCTTTATTTAAACTTGAGACCAATCAAGGAGAAAAGCAACCTAGAGAAATTTCCTGACAGTTAGAACAATTAACCAGTGGAACAATTTGCATCCAGAAGTTGTAAATGCTCCAACAATGGAAATTTTTTAAGAAGAGATTGGACAACCATTTGCCTGAAATGGTTTAGGGTTTCCTGCCTAAGCAGGGGGTTGGACCAGAAGACCTCCAAGGTCCCTTCCAACTCTGCTATTCTATTCCATTCATATATAACATTCATATATAATGTGTGTGTGTATATATATGTATATATATATATATTCCATTTATATATAATGTGTGTGTGTGTGTAGAGAGAGGGAGGGAGGGAGGGAGAGAGAGATCTATAAGTGATACAGATCTATATCTATCTGTCTATCTATCTATCTATCTATCTATCGGTTGCCCTCTCCCCTTTTTGGAAGAGTTTTATAGCTCTCGCTGCTCCTAAAAAGTTCAAAATATCCTTAAAGATCCATCTCATCCTGGGCACCCTTTTTTTCAACTATTACCATCTGGCAGACGATACAGGACAATAAAAGGAAGGACAAATAGGCTGAAAAACAGCTTTTATCCCAGGGCAGTAGCTCTGTTGAATTCTACTGCATAGTGCAACATTAATGCAATATCAGGAGTTTTCAATTCAATGTATAGAAAGTGAAGGATGTGTGTTTGTGTTTATTTTCATAGTCATAATGTACACTGAAGATGGTATTTAATTTTGTTGTACAAGGTGCAATGACAATAAAGTAAACATATATACATACATACATACATACATACATACGTACATATCAATCAACTCAAGGCGGTGATAGTCTTGCCTTCTTTTTTTTCCATAGCAACAACAACCTTGTGAGGTAGATTGGGCCTAGAGAGGGTGACGGGCCCAAAGTCACTTAGCTGCCTTTCATATGGCTACATTGGGACTAGAACTCCTGGTTCCTAGCCTCCTGCTTTCACCTGCTGACTCTTGTTAACACCTTGCAATGCACAAATGGCTGAGATGACGCTCGAAATCATGTGACCATGCTTGGCTAAACTGGGACATGCTGGGTGTGTCTCATATCAAGTTCATCTTGTGAGACCAGCTTTGACATTAACTTTTTGCAGCCTTAAGAGTTCACGTAGATTATGATGATTATGATGATTATTATACACAAAAAATGACAGCGTACACAGCAAACAAGATAACAGCAAACCCAGCAAAAAATATTATTGTTGTAGTTGCTCTGCTATTATTATTATTGTTATTATTATTATTAATTTGTTTAAATGCTTTGCACCATTTCATTAATAAGAGAAACCGGTTTCCCTTCAGAAGCAGATTCAACGAGGCAGGTCCCACTCTTTGCAAGTTGATCTCAGAGCAGTTGATCACTTAGGCACAGCTTGATGCCCAGCCTGTTGATCTACTTTGGATGACGTTCCAATAAAGGAAGAAGACTATTTGTAGCTCGGGGTTGAAATGAAGGACCCTTTGTGCTCTCTGAACTTGGTTGTTTTCTTGCAGACATTTCATTACCCAAACTGGTAACATCATCCGTGCTCGTCCTTATGATGATGGTACCAGGCCATTTGTATGCCTTCCAACTCCATGATTTTTGAGTCTCTGCCTCATTTTGGCAGTATAGCACATTATTGATCTGAGCACATAAGTGGATCAAGAGTTGTGCTTACTCTGTTCTACAAAAACCCTTCAAGCTGCAGCTGTCAAATTCCCTGATAGACATTTAGCAATTGAGGGGTGTTTTTATTTAACTGGAAGTAAGCGTTACCAGGTGCCAAAAGTTAACCGGAACAGAGTAAAAGAAAACATCCAAGACTTTTACAGGATAGCTTTGGTGCCATGCGGAATCTCATACAGTTGTTTTCCTCTTACTACTTTCCCTAAGATCTTCTGTACATCTCTTGGGAGTGGAGCAAAGTCTAACTATGCCTCCCTCCAATTATTTATCCCAGGGAAGTTTGGATTTGGAAGCACAAAGTGGCATGTTCCTGAAAGGAAGACATCTGTCCTGACCCAGTTCCCCAAACACAACAAACCCTCTGAAGTTAATTCAAAAGATTCCTTTGTTAGGAATGCCGGTAACCTCGGCAAAAAGTTTCTTTCTCACCACAAGCTAACAAGTCTGTCCAGCACGGAGATGAATAGTTGTCTGCCACACCTATTCATCTCCACCCCCCCCCCCCTGCCTTTTATCCCCAGAGCTAGGGTGGGGCTTCATTAGCAGCAGAACGTCCCAAGGACCGGCCCATAGATTTCTGCTGCTCTCCTCTCCTCTGCCTTCTGTACATCTATGCATCAGGCCCTGGATCCAACTGTTTCTCCTAATCCTCATCAGTCACCTCCAGACCTGGGAGCTGTTGACTCTCCATCTAAGGGCTGACGGATGACCCAGGCTCTGACTCTGACTCTCACGCCATCACCTCCTCTGATTTGGTTGCTGGAGGAGCCGGCGGCCGACAGGCCACAACACCATCACTCTGCCTTCCTTCAATGTTTCCTTTCTCCTTTTCTCTCTCTTTTTCTCCCAGGCATTGCTGGGTGTGTTTTGCCACCGAAGGCGATGACCGGTCGGCAGAGTGGGTCTGTCCTTGTCGTTGCAAAGGATCCACCAAATGGATCCACCAGGCCTGCCTCCAACGATGGCTGGATGAGAAGCAAAAGGGCAACAGTATTGGCAGTGTGAGTTGTCCCCAGTGTGGAACGGAGTACTGCATCGTCTTTCCCAAAGTAGGTGAGTACAGAGCTGGCCAGGAAAGGCCCAACCACCGCTGGATAAATGCACCCATTTGGCTGCAAGCAGATTCAGGTGCTGGATAAACACCGCATTTCCTCCAAGAGTCCCCAAAACCCAGCCCTGCTTGCAAACCTCTGTTTGGGTTCTCCACCAGCGTGGTGTGGCTTGCACGGAATGGATACATTGGAGGCTTCAAACGACTCTCATGGATGGTTCCAATAATGGATGGTTCCAGATTTTTTTCCTCTCTTCCTTCCCTGGTCCCATACCATCCAGGACCAATGACTTACAGCCATTCATTTAGTGAATGAAAATGCAACGGCACTGAAAAAACTCACAGGCTTCTCAAGGTTTTCATGTGACCATGGAAATGCCGCAGCGGTTGTAAGTGTGAAGTATGGTTTACAAGTAACTTTTTTCAGTGCTGTTCTAACTTCACATAGTCGCTATAAAGTAAACTATGCGGTCGGGCTTAGTTTTTGGGGAGGAAAATAAGGGGGGGAATTATGCCTCTGCCTACCAGTATCTATCGATATTCATCTGGCTAGAGTCCTGTCAGTGTGTGAGAGAGTGGAGGGCTGTTTGAAAACTGAAACAGTATTTGCTGTGTGAGCAAGGAGGAGACAGCAAGGAGCCTGGGCGTGGCTTAGCTCAAGTGTTCTGTACTAAAGCTGCTTGGTGCTCTGAAACTGAAACTCCTCTGCTTGTGTTTTGCATTTGGAAGAGATTTCTTTTCAGGTAGGGAAAGGAAGTAGAACTCCTTAGCATCAGAGCATGTTAATAATAATAATATCCAAAATACTAATGTTCTGATGGTCATTTTGAAAAATCCTTTCTTAGCACCTAGAAGCCAAGAGGAAAATACGTGCCAAATTTCAAGTTTGTAGGCTTTACAGTTCTGGAGATTTTGTGATGATGCATGAGTGGTATTTCGCTTTTCTATATATATATAAATATATATAACAACCAACCTACCTATATATCTGTGTGTGTGTGTGTGTATCTCCTTTCCCTCTCTCTCATATATGTAATTTTTTTCTTTAACCTAAAAAGTGCTTAGTAAACAATGTATTGTCTGGGTCAGTTACAAACAATTCTAATAATGATAGCACTATTTAAATATACATAGTCTTAATCTTTCAACTTCTAACATTTGTGTATACATAGTAATTATAATACATTCTATTATATTTCAGTATAAATAATACTATTTTCCCAATTTCTGCTTTCTACTTATTTTTTCTAACACTTATTAGAATAACCACCATATTAAAAACTATTCTATGCCTATCATCTCTTGTCCTTTTTAGAATTTCAGCTCTTGTTAACTTTCTGGTGAATCTTTCGTGCTTCTCCTCTGGTCTTCTTGTAACTCCTTTCATCATATTTATTTAATTCTAAATATTTCCGCTGCCACAGCATCCTATCTCTTGCTGTTGGATCTCTAGAGCATCCATCCACAATTCCCCCATCATTTTTAGGAGATCTTTCTCTTTATTTTTTTTTATATTTTGAACTCTTAAGGAGTAATCTGTCTGTTCCATGTTAAAAATTATTGCTATCTCTTCCATATCTTTGGTCTTCCTTGTGTCACTTTTTGGATTTCTCTCCTCTGTCCTTCCCTCAGCTCCTTCTGATTTCTCCTCTATTTTCTGACTTTTTGGTTCGTTTTCTTTTTTTTTAATTGTTATTTGCTGGGGCTTTTTCTCATCTCACACCTGTATCCTGCATCAAGGACTTCTTTTCATGCTTGCTCATCTCTTTGCAGGACCCGTGGTCTATTTCCTGCAGCAAGTGGACCGGATTTTGTCCAAAGTGAGTCCTTTTGCTGCTGCTGGCATTGTGGTGGGGACACTGTACTGGTCGGCAGTGACTTACGGAGCTGTGACCGTGATGCAGGTAAGATTTGACGTGGCAGCAGGAGAAGCCGTCCTCCCTTCCAAGCAGTAGTGGGGGATCCTACCTCCCATGTGCTTGTTGCTTCTTTTATTCTCTCAGCTGATAGTTGGAGGCTTGTTTTCCTCCTCTCAGCTGATGGGAGGCATATTTTTTTGCTACCGGTTCAGTTGAACCGGTCTGAACCAGTAGCACGATGCTATTTTTGTGCTATCCTTTCGTAGTCATCACTCACAATTTATATAAATTCTCACATTGTCAATCTAACATGTGCTTATATATTTATCAGTTATTAATCATTCATTGCTAAACTATTTATTCCATCATTTATACGAGATGTTCTAGATTTTGTTATAAAATTTGCACTGCACTTTCATCCAATGGTTATATATATTTGTATTATATTTTATATCTATCTATTAAACTTCTATTACAAGATTTCCTAATCTATTACATTACCATGTCTTTTGATCCAACCATTGATAAAACAAATCCCATATCACGTAAAATTGTTTATCTTCGTGTTCTCTGATTTCAAATGTCAATTTACTCATTTCAGCACAGTCCATAATTTTCTTAATAACTTACTCCTGCATAGGTATTTTTTTTCATTTTTCCAATTCTTAGCAAATACAATCCTAGGGTAGAGGCAGATATTTCTGTCTCTGGACACAATGAGAATATATCTGCTGAATAAAAACTCTGCATTGACAGGAAGGGCATCCGGCCAGTAAACACTCAGCTCCATTGTGTTGCTCAGATTCCACCCCGCAAGGGATTATGGGGTCATTAAAAGAGTGTGATGACTGGGTGTCTTGGATAGGAGGGGCTGAACCCTCCTATTGGTGGGACAAAGAGGCAGGCTGCAATTAATGCCTGTTGTTTTCCCTATTCACACACACACATTTTTGCCTCTGAAGCAACCCTGGTGAAAACCAGGTAGAACTGTGTTTCTTTCACAATAAAAGAAAAAGTTATAGAATAGGAAAACAGGTGGCAAAGAATTTGACTGGAAGCTAGATTTAAACTGCGTATTAGCTATAGACTAGTGGTAGCTAACATTTTTGGGCTCTTGTGCCAAAAATTGTGCATGCGCTTGCATGCTCGCTCTTGCGTGCCAACACCCAGAAGGCAATGCACGCGCCCCCATGTCCCCTTCGCATGTGTGCGCATTCCCCCACCCCCTTACCTGCACTGCCCCTCACAGCTGATTTTTTACCGGTTTGAGGCCTTTCTCGGCCTCCCAAAGCCTTGAGGAAGGCTTCTGCAGGCTTCTACGAGCTTTGTAGGCCGAAATCTAGCCCCGTTTCGTCACTTCCTGTTTTTTCGAAAATACCGGGAGTGATGAAACGGGACTAGTTTTTGGCCTACGAAGCTTGTAGAAGCCTGCAGAAGCCTCCCTCAAGCCTTTGGGAGGCCGAGAAAGGCCTCAAACCTGCCAAAAATCAGCTGCAAGGCGCACACATGCGCAGTGAGATCGTGCTGGCACAAATGGCTTTATGTGCCACCTGGGGCACGCGTTGCCACAAGTTTGCCATGACGGCTATAGACCAAGGTGCCCAACCTTGGCCACTTTAAGACTTGTGGACTTCAACTCCTAGAATTCCCCAGACAGCATGGAGACCAACTGCTATAGAGCAACTTTTGATCCCATCCTGTTGCACTGCAGCTCAGGAACAGCAATCCAACAGAAACCAAACATTGCCTGCATGTAACTGACTGACTTTAGAATGAGCGGCAATGACCTGATCGGCATCACCCAGAGTTTCTTTGGCTGAGCCGAGACTAGAATCTCAGCCTCTCCAAGGCGAGTCTGTAGAGATTCCCAGTCCTCCAGATCTTGGTTGTCCCAAAAGTGCTTTTTTCAGGAGGCAACTGGACTTTCTTGTTCTTTCTTTTTGAAGACATTTCCCTTCTCATCCAAGAAGCTTCTTCAGCTCTGGCTGGAAGGAGGGGAAAGGAAGGATTTCAATTCCTTGCAGACAGCTGGTCATTTGCATCCATTTAGAGGGTCGTTGAGGCCACTTGGAGGTTTATCTGTGTCCTCAGGATGACCTGAGTAGTGCAAATGGTTCCTGTAGCCTGCAATTTATTTCCCTCTGGAATGGGGGAAGCACCTTGGGGACCCCAAGGCTAGTCTAGCTCCTAATCCTCCACCTACCTGCCTCTTGACCTCCACAGGTGGTCGGCCATAAGAAGGGCCTAGATGTGATGGAGCGAGCCGACCCCCTTTTCCTGCTCATGGGGCTGCCCACCATTCCGGTCATGCTGGTACTGGGCAAGATGATACGCTGGGAGGACTATGTGCTTCGAGTCTGGCGGAAATACTCTAGCAAGCTCCAGATCCTGCATTCTTGGGTTCCAGGTTGGTTCCTCTTTTGAGTTCTGGGCTCCTGTTTTGAGGTGGTAAGGGCAGGAAAGCGGGGGGTTATGGAGCTGGGGTTTTTTTTGCAGGCTGAGAAGCATCTGCAAATGGAGGGGGGTGGGATTCAAAAAACTTTACTACTGATTCTGTGGGCGCGCATTTTGCGAGAGGGCCGTGTGCAGCCTTTCTGGGCTCCATTTTCGGCCACAATGGCCTCCTGCAGCCCTTGGACAGCAAAAATGGGGCCCAGGCAGGGGGTCGGCCACGCACAGCAACCTAAGCTCCCCCCTTTGCATCTGAGCATGCAAGAAGGGGCAGGAAAGGAGAAAAAGAGAACGAGAAAGAAGGGAAGGTGGGAAGAGAGCAAGGAAAGAAAAGGAAGGAAGGAAGGAAGGGAAGGAAGAAGAAAGGAGAATGAAGAGGGAAGGAAAAAGAAGAAAAACGCGATGACCCAAAGGGGCGTGGCACAAAGATAACAAAGTCACAGAAGTGGAATAAATTCCCTTTAATGCCTCCAACTTGGGTCCCAATGTCCAAATTATCCTCGGCTGGAGATCAAACTCTTCCAAAAACAGTCAGAAATGCAGTCCGAACCCAAAGTAAAGATAATTAGAATTTTAAAAAACCAACACAAACCACATTGAAGTAATTAACACGGCAGGCCAGGATGATACATTGCAGACTTTCAAAGGATAACGCAACACCCACAGTTGGGAGGACGCCAAAACCCAGATAAGCCTCGACAAAGATAATGCACGCTTTGCTTCCAGCAAGGAGCTGTTGTGCAAACGCCCCACTTATATCCTGTTCTACCAGCTGCAGCTAATGAAAGGAATCAGGACCTTTTCCTCTCTCATAAGCCACGTTGCTCCCTTCTCCATTCCTCCCTAGGATGAAGAGGGGTGGGCCTGGGTCTTCCTCTGAATGCCCAGCCGGACTGTGCCCTTCCCCCGTTTCCTCCACAGTCACCGGAGCCACACTCCCACTCTCTGTCAGCTGTTCAATCTCCCCCTCGGAATCAGACTCCAAGAAGGGCATGACAGGAAGGAAGGAAGGAAGGAAGGAAGGAAGGAAGGAAGGAAGGTTATAATGAGAGGGAGGGAGGGTCTGAGGAAAGTCCTGCCTTAGCATTTGGCCACCACAGGTGCCCCCGACATGAGTGACATGGAGCTGGCCACGCCCACCCCCCAAGGTCAAACACAACCCTGATGTGGTCCTCAGTGAAATTAAGTTTGACACCCTTGCTTGAGAGTGATCTATTCTCCTGTTTTGTTTTGGTTTTTTTTCTCTCCTCAGGAACCAGCCGTCCAATCCCATCGATACCTCTGGCCGAGTCACGCTACCAGAGCGACCACCTTTCCATCTCGCGCACCTTGTGTGGGGCCCTGGTGTTCCCAACTATTGCCAGCCTTGTGGGCCGGGTCACATTTCGGAGAGTTAACTCCAACCTCCAGCGTACCATCCTGGTGAGTCAGGAGACGAACCAAAAGAGAGCCAGGATAGGCAGGATTAAATGTTTGGATCGCAGGGAACTGGTCCCAGTTCAGCCCAACTGCAGGCAATGAGGAATCTCTGTCTTTTCCTATTGAGCATCTCTCTCCCTCTCTCTCTCCTTCTCCCTCCCCCTCCCTCTCTCTTCCTCCCTCTCTCTTCCTCCCTCCCTCCCTCTCTCTTTCTCCCTCCCTCCCTCTCACTTCCTCTCTCTTCCTCCTCCTCTCTTCCTCCCTCTCTCTCCCTCCCTCTCCCTTCCTCCCTCCCTTCCTCTCTCTTCCTCCTCTCTCCCTCCCTCTCTCTTCCTCCCTCTCTCCCTCTCCCTCCCTCTTTCTCTCTCCCTCCCTCCCTCTCTCTCTCCATCATTTTTTTTCCTGCTTTCTCCCTCTCTTTCTCCCTCTCCCCCTCCCTCTCCCTCCCCCTCCCTCTCTCTTTCTCCCTCTCCCTCCCTCTTTCTCCCTCCCTCTCTCTCTCTATCACTTTTTCTCCTGCTCTCTCCCTCTCTTTCTTTCTCCCTCTCTCCCCCTCCCTCTCTCTTTCTCCCTCTCTCCTTCTCTTTCTCTCTCCCTCCCTCCCTCTCTCTCTCTCTCTCCCTCTCTCTCTCTGTCTCTCATAAACACACATACATAACGTTGTTCTGACCCAGCTTCTCAAAACACAACAAACCCTCTGATGTGAACTCAAAAGATTCCTTTGTTAGGGAATGCTGGCGGTCCCGGCAGAATGTTTATCTCGCAGGTTAACAAGTCGGTCTGGACGGAAGATGAATAGTTGTCTGCCACACCGATTGGATTGCTTTAAATTTAGTCAGCTGGGGTTGTCAAGGCTGAAGAGTGCCATCTTGGAGAGCCCTCAAATGAAGAAGGCCAATCCACCATCTTGTCATTTAATTCGCTTCCCTTCTCTTCTAGGGCCTATTTAGTGCCTCAGATAGAAAGCCCCTACAGAGAGTAGTGAGAACAGTCGAGATTGGCGGCCGGGTCCACGGAAGTACCCGAGGACAGAGCTTTGGGCCTTGAGGGATGCCCCCCTCTCCCTTAGGTGGCCCTCGAAGCTCTCTAAGACCTTCCGCAATGAGGGATCCTGGGATCCGGAGCGATGGTGGGGTCGGGGAAACCGGGGAGGGCGTGGTAAATTCGGGCTTGAAAAATTTTTGATGGGATTTTTTAAGGGGGAAAAGTCCAGGGCGGGCGGGGGAGACAGCCCGCATGGAATTGGGGGCAGCCGGGCCGGCGAGCGCGCCTGTGGGGCCTCGGGGGTCCCCGTGTCGGGGTGGCAGACAGGGGGTGGGCAGCCGGGGGCCAGTTTTATCGGCACGGTAACTGGGAGAGGTAGGTATGCTAGGGGTGGAGGGCCATATCCGGTTAGGGGATCGCGCTCCCGATGTTTACAAGCGGTAGCGCGCTCCGACCCTCCTTACCCATCCTGCAGTCCTGGTTGTCCGGAATCTCAGGCCCTGAATACCCGGCTGCTGTTGTGCAATGCCAGGTCCGTGGTTAATAAGGCTCCCCTGATCTGGGAGTTGGCTCAGGAGGAGGCCGCGGACCTGGTAGGTGTCACCGAAACCTGGTTGGGCCCAGAGGGAGGTGTCCCTCTGGTTGAGATGTGCCCACCAGGTTTCCTTGCATTTCACCAGCCTAGGGCTCAGGGAAGGGGCGGTGGGGTGGCGGTGCTTATAAAGGAAGTCCTTTGTCCTAGGGAGGCCACTGTCCCTCAGACGGCTGGCTGTGAATCTCTTTTTGTGAAGTGGGGGCAAGGGGTTCAGATGGGTCTTTTGTTGACGTACCTGGCTCCCTGCCACGTCTCATCGGCCCTACCCGGACTCCTAGAGGTAATAGCCGGGCTGGCGGTTGAGACCCCAAGGCTCTTAGTCATGGGGGATTTCAACCTGCCATCGCTCGGTGAAACCTCGGGGTTGGTCCGGGAGTTCTTGGCTTCCATGACGGCCATGGACCTGACCCAGTTAGTTTCTGCCCCCACTCACATGGGAGGTCACATGCTGGACCTGATTTTTGTCTCTGGGCAGTGGTTGAATGACTGTAATTGGGGGGATTTAGTTATTACGCCCTTGTCATGGACAGATCATTCCCTCCTTAGGCTGGATTTCTGTTCCGCTACCCCCCACCGCAGGGAGGCGGAGCCACTTAGATGGTTCCGCCCCAGGCGCCTAATGGATCCGGATCGGTTCCAGAGGGAGCTTGGGCCATTTCCTGAATCTCTGGCTCTCAGCTCGCCTGGAGACCTGGTGGCCACCTGGGAGGGGTCGGCCGCCGGGGCCCTAGAGCGAGTTGTGCCTATGCGACCTCTGACTCGGCACAGATCCCATTTGGCTCCGTGGTATACGGAGGAGCTACGGGAGATGAAGTGCCGAAAAAGACGTCTTGAGGGCATTTGGAGGGCGAGCCGTTCCGAGTCTGACCGAACACAGGTGAGATCTCATATTAAGACTTACCTTGTGGCGATAGGGGCGGCGAAATCTTCGTATTTCTCCGCCCTTATTGCATCAGCAGAAAATCGGCCTGCCGCCCTGTTTAGAGTGACCCGCTCTCTACTTGAACCGAGAGCGCGGGATGACCTCTTGCAGGGTAGAGCGGAGGAGTTTTCCCGATTTCTGCATGATAAAATCGCTCAGATTCGGGAAGGGCTCGACTCCAATTGGGTGGTCCCGGGGGAGGTGTCCGGGGCAGGTCTTGAGAGTGTTATCTGGGGGGAGTTCGATCCTGTGACCGCTGAGGGTGTGGACAGGTTGCTGGGGGGTCTGAATGCCACCACCTGTTTATTGGACCCGTGTCCTTCCTGGTTGGTTTCGGCCGCCAGGGAGACGACACGAGGCTGGCTCCAGGGGATTGTCAACGCTTCTTTGAGAGAGGGGTTGCTCCCTACCGCCCTGAAGGCGGCGGTGGTGCGCCCCCTCCTCAAGAAGCCTTCCCTGGACCCAGCTATTTTAAACAACTATCGTCCAGTCTCCAACCTTCCCTTCGTGGCGAAGGTTGTTGAGAGTGTGGTGGCACGTCAGCTCCCCCAGTACCTGGAGGAAGCAACTTACCTCGATCCGTTCCAATCGGGCTTCAGGCCTGGACATAGCACTGAGACGGCATTGGTCGCGTTGGTTGATGATCTCTGGAGGGCTCGTGACAGAGGGTTCTCCTCTGTCCTGGTCCTATTAGATCTCTCGGCGGCTTTTGATACTATCGACCATAGTATCTTATTGCGACGGTTGGAGGGGTTGGGGATTGGTGGAACCGTCCTCCGATGGTTCTCCTCCTTCCTCTCTGACCGTTCGCAATTCGTGTTGGCGGGGGGGGAGAGGTCCACCTCTAGGCCCCTGGTTTGTGGGGTGCCTCAGGGGTCGGTCCTTTCTCCCCTCCTGTTCAACATTTATATGAAGCCGCTGGGCGAGATCATCCGTGGTCTTGGAGTGAGGTGTCATCTGTATGCAGATGACACCCAGCTGTACATCTCCACTCCGGACCACCCCAACGATGCTGTGGGGACTATGTCTAGGTGCCTGGAGGCCGTGCGGGACTGGATGGGCGGGAACAGGCTTCGGCTCAACCCATCCAAGACCGAGTGGCTGTGGTTTCCGGCGCCCCGATATAGCCAGCTGACACCTTCGCTGGCTATTGGGGGGGAGGTTCTGCCCCCCACAGAGAGGGCTCGCAACCTGGGAGTCCTCCTGGATGTACGGCTGTCGCTTGAACATCACATCGCGGCCGTCTCCAGGGGGGCGTTTCATCAGATCCGTCGGATCTACCGGTTGCGGCCCTTCCTGGATCGGGACGCCTTGCGCACGGTCACTCAGGCCCTTGTCACCTCTCGCCTGGACTATTGTAATGCCCTCTACATGGGGCTCCCTGCGGGGAGCATCCGGAGACTCCAGTTGGTGCAAAATGCAGCCGCGAGGGTGATTATGGGGGCGTCGCGTAGCGCCCATGTGACGCCTCTCCTGCGCGAGCTGCATTGGTTGCCGATGGCTCTCCGGGTTCGCTTTAAGGTTCTAGTTTTGACCTTTAGGGCGACCCATGGCATGGGACCAGGTTACCTTCAGGACCGCATTCTGCCAACGTTCTCCAACAGGCCGGTGCGTTCCCACAGGGAGGGTCTGCTCCGGGTGCCGTCGGCCGCTATGTGTCGTCTGGCGGCGCCAAGGGGTAGGGCCTTCTCTGTGGGTGCCCCCGCCCTCTGGAATACTCTGCCACCGGAACTTCGTACCGGCACGGACCTGAGGGCCTTCAGGCGCGCGTTAAAGACTTGGCTCTTTGAGCAGGCCGGCCTGGGCTGAGATAATGATTTTAAATTTGATCTCCATTTTTAACTTTAAATTGGGTTTTAAGGGTAGGGGTGGGGTTTCCTAATTTTAGTCTGCAGCTGATTCAAATATTTAATTACTTTTTAACTTTTGTATTTGTGGGGTTTTTAGACGAGCTGTTCACCGCCCTGAGTCCCTAGGGAGAAGGGCGGTATATAAATGTAATTAATAAATAAATAAATAAATAATAAAAATTATAGGAAGATCACTTCCTTTTATTTAGGTTGCTGCTTATAAGCGCTATGTGCTTAGAGCTCAAAGCATCGTTAGAGACCCCATGCACCCACTTTGCGGCCTGTTTCTGTTGCTTCCCTCTGGGAGGAGGTTTTGAAGTATTTCTAGCAGGACTTCCAGATGTTGTGATAGCTTTGTTCCCTCTGCCATCCATCTAGTAAAACTGCAAGATTCAATTTTTCTCGCCATAAACATATATACATCCAAACTAGACTGTGTTGTTTCTCTGTGTCATATAATATATGTATGATTATATACATAATTTTGTGATGACCCAGGGTGGGATATAAAAGCAACGAAATCACAAAAATAGGTAAAGTCCCTTTAATTCCTTCAACTTGGCCCCCGAGGTCCAATTATCATTGACTGGCGAAAAAACTCCCCCACGAACAGTTGCTAAAAGGAAGAACTTCCATTCAAACTCAAAATACCTATCAATTATAAATAGAAAAAACAACACAAACCACACTGAAGCAATTAATGAGACAAGGCAGGATAAGGGCTTGAAGACGTCCAATAGATGTCGAAATACACACACTGGGAAGGACGCCAGAACTCAGATAAGAAGACTAGAAATATTTTCATGCTTTGCTTCCAGCACCGGGCCATGTGCAGTTTGTTCTTTTAAACAGTCCTCCCAGCTGCAGCCCATGAAGGGGATCAGGGCCCTTTCTTTCCCCGTAGGCCACGCCATTCACGTTTTCTCCCTTATCCGCTCCTCCCTGCGTGCCCTAGGATGGAGAGGGGATGGGCCTGGGTCTTCCTATGAATGCCCAGCTGGCCTGTGCCCTTCCCCAGTTTCCTCCACAATCTCTGGAGCCACACTCCCACTCCCTGTCGGCTGTTCCTCCTCTCCCTTGGAGTCAGATTCTAACAGGGGCATGACACTTTTGTATTTATTCATTTATTTATCTTGTCATGTTTATGTAGTGTAAAATTGGAGGTGGTGACCCTTTGAGAGCTGCAGGCAATAAAATTTCATTGTTAACACGCGCCAGTTAGTGTACGTTCCAAATGACAA
The DNA here is from genome assembly GCA_023653725.1 of Bungarus multicinctus. Taxonomy (NCBI): domain Eukaryota; kingdom Metazoa; phylum Chordata; class Lepidosauria; order Squamata; family Elapidae; genus Bungarus; species Bungarus multicinctus. The sequence continues at coordinate 3,270,910 of CM042837.1, read as the reverse complement.
TAAGGGTTATTCTATTCTGTTTATTTCCTTCTCTCTCTCGATAGGGTGGCATTGCTTTCGTGGCCATCAAGGGAGCACTGAAGGTTTATTTCCGCCAACAGCAGTACTTAATCCAAGCCAATCGGCGCATCCTCAACTTTGTGGAGAAAGAGGACGTGGAAAAGGACTTGGTTCAGCCCGAGGAAGACAGCGGCAGTGAAGTGGGGCTCAGCTAGGAAGAACCGTTCTAGCTTCTGCAGATCCTTCCATTTTCTCTCTCCTTCCCCTCCTGAAGAAGCAAAGTCTCCTCTGAGAGAGATTGCTGCTCATCCAGCGTCCCTTTTGAAGCAAGTGCCTTTCGGGCAACCCAGATGTGGCTGCTTTGTGTTGTGGGGGATGATGCTGACCTGAGGTTGGGTGAGCCAAATCTCTCTGCGATCGTCTCAATCAGTAAACAATGCTCGGTTTCCAAGCCGGTTCCTTTTGTGTGTGTGTGTGTGTGTGTGTGTGCGTTCTAACCAGTTCCCCTTCGCTCTCTGCCACCTTCTGTCTTCGCTTCAGGCTGAATCCCACCCAGAAGCTGCCCCTCGATCTATCTTTAGAAGTCATAATAATTTCAATAAACCAGTCATAAGCTCCTCCTTCCCGCTAGGGGAATTCATGGTGCGGCTTTTCTTGCGGAAGAAAGACGCTGGGGTGTGGCATGTTTATATTTGGTAGAGACAGAGGAGCGTCCAGGGGGGTAAAAAATGGCGGCCATAACTTTGCAATTAGAGCCCTGTTTCTTTTTTGCATGCGTTGCGATGTAAAACTGGACTGTTAAACCCCGTGCTCCCTTCCTGCTTGCTTTCTCTTCTTACTCCTCCTCTTGGTACTCTTCTTCCTCCTCTTCTCCTTCTCTTCTTCTCCTTCTCTTCTCCTTCTCTTTCTCCTCCTCTTCTTCTTTTCTTCTTCCTCTTCCTCCTTCTCTTCTCTTCCTCCTCCTCCTCTTCTTCTCCTTTTCTTCTTCCTCTTCCTCCTTCTCCTTCTCCTTTTCTTCTTCTTTTTCCTCCTCCTTCTTCTCTTCCTCCTGTTCTTCCTCCTCCTCCTCTTCTCCTCCTCCTCCTCTTCTCCTCCTCCTTCTCTTCTCCTTCTCTTCCTCCTCCTCCTCTTCTCTTCCTCCTGTTCTTCCTCCTCCTCCTCTTCTCCTCCTCCTCCTCTTCTCCTCCTCCTCCTCTTCTCCTCCTCCTTCTCTTCTCCTTTTCTTCTTCCTCTTCCTCCTTCTCTTCTCCTTCTCTTCCTCCTCCTCCTCCTCTTCTCCTTTTCTTCTTCCTCTTCCTCCTTCTCATTCTCCTTCTCCTTTTCTTCTTCTTTTTCCTCCTCCTTCTCTTCCTCCTGTTCTTCCTCCTCCTTCTCTTCTCCTCCTCCTTCTCTTCTCCTTCTCTTGTTCCTCCTCCTCTTCTTCTCCTTTTCTTCTTCCTCTTCCTCCTTCTCATCCTCCTCCTTCTCTTCCTCCTCCTCCTCCTCTTCTTCTTTCCTTCTTCCTCTTCCTCCTCATCCTCCTTCTCCTTTTCTTCTTCTTTTTCCTCCTCCTCCTTCTTCTCTTCCTCCTGTTCTTTCTTCTCCTTCCTCCTCCTCCTCCTCCTTTTTCTTCTATTATATAGTGAATTTCTATGGCCGCCCACTCACCTTCGATGACTGGCTAACAATTTTTTTAAAAAAACCAAATATATACATTATATATATTATATAAATTAATGTACATTAATATATATAATTAATGTACAAGAAATAACAGGGTGGGACTAAACTAGAAGACCTCCAAGGTCCCTTCCATCTCTTATTCTGTTACTCCTTTGTCAGCCACAAGATGGCGCTGGCAGTTTAAAGAATATCAAGGGATTCTTTCTAGTTCCGGCTTTAGAGACACCCCCCCCCCCCCCCCAAAAAAAAAAAAAAGGTGACCAGGTTCGATGCTTGCCAGATCTACCGCAGTTTATTTTGCGGAAATGTTATTTTTATAATGTTTTATGAAACGTTATTATTCCCCCAGTGGAAGTTTCTTTCAAAGCAACGACAGGAGAGCTTCCCAGCGCCTGATTTGTCTAGTAGTTCAAAAACGATATTGCATTTCCCCAAATCGGAGTTCTCAGTCTTTTTAAATGCAAGAATGCAGGATTATCTTTTTTCCTCAACGTTTTCCTCTCGGACCAGCTTACTTATTTTTTTTAAGGAAACAAGAAGAACCTTTTCAGGTTTTCCCTGTCAGGTGAGCAAAACCTACTTTTTATTCAGAGATCCAGTTCGGTGGTGTGGCAAAAGCGCTGGGCTAGAAACCAGGAGGCCCTGAGTTCGAGTCCTCCCTTGGCAGGGAAGCAGCTGGGTTTCCCTTCCCCTCAGCCAAACCCACCCCCACGGGGTTGCTGTTGTGGGGAAAATAGGAAGCAGGATATCCTCGTTCCTAGGAAGATCAGACAAGAAACATGACCGGATAAATTTAATTCTACTTTATTGTAAAGCTGGAGTTACAGGATCTGCACGTCTGAAAGGACAATTCTCCCAAAATCTCTAGCAGGGAATTGCGCAGCAGGGACCCAAATGAGTCACTGACGCAAATGTGTAGTTTAAATAAATATATTTTATGTCTTTATTTACATCAATCGAGATAATCAAACAAAACAGAGGTTAAAGGTAAAGGTTCCCCTTGCACATACGTGCTAAGTCGTTTCCGGCTCTAGGGGGCGCTGCTCAACTCCGTTGCAAAGCCGAAGAGCCAGCGCTGTCCGAAGACGTCTCCATGGTCATGTGACCAGCAGGACTAAACACCCGAAGGCACACGGAACGCTGTTATCTTCCCACCAAAGGGGTCCCTATTTTTCTACTTGCACTTTTTTTACATGCTTTCGAACTGCTAAGTTGGCAGAAGCTGGGACAAGGAATGGGAGCTCACTCCGTGACGCGGCGCTAGGGATTCGAACCGCCGAACTGCCGACCTTTCTGATCGACAAGCTCAGCGTCCTTAGCCCCTGAGCCACCGCGTCCCTTAAGCAAAACAGAAGCATTAGGTAAATAAAGAGATCATACAGGGCACACAGAAGAAACTCCCCCTCCACAAAAATCCCAGCAACTGATTCTCTGCCTGGTTGCTGGGTGGGTGTGGCCATGGTGGGCGTGGCCTAATGGAACTTCTGGGTGAGCCATTTTTTGCCTTCCCCAGAGTCCAGCAGCCTCCCCTGGGCTCTAGAGGGCTTCCAGAAGCCCCGGAAACAAGTTGTTTCCGGAACTTCTGGGAGGACCATTTTAGTTTTCCTGGAACCTCCGTGTGGACCTGCACTTACCTACATCCAAAATGGGCCACGTGGAGACTCCGGGGAGGGGCAGGGCAGGGTGGGCAGGGCCAGCCAGTTGGTTCAACTACCGGTTCAGCGAACCAGATGTAAATTCAACATCCGGTTCGCTCGAACCAGGCCAAACCGACTGAGTCCCACCCCTGAAGTTAACATCTAAAAGAGATCACCTAGGTTGCTATCTTGAACTAAGCCACTGCTTAAACATGATTTGCTCAATCCCAGCTTGGATCCAGAGACTTGACTGAAAGGCGATCTGATTGACCCTCGAGCAAACATTTCCAATTGGGTCGTACTGAAGCTTTAAAACCCATCCGGGGACCTGAAAAGCAATTGGGCGATTTTTTTTCAAAAGACAGTTTGGAAAATCAAAACAAACCCAGTTCCCCAATGATTTGAAAGATTAAATGGGAACAAATCGACCATCTGTACTGAATCCATAATTTGACGCTGACCGGATACCAATCGATGCATTCAGAGATTTTATAGCAACCAAACAGAGATCAAATGAATTTTAATCTCTGTCATGACCCCCCTGTTTCTGTTTTTTTCTTTCTTTTTTTCTTTGTTTGAGTTAAGAGCTTGGATCAATTGACTCGATCTGGAGAAAAAACTAACATCCAAACTGATTTTTGGCTACGCCTTTCCTAATTGCTGGTTTCTGTACCTCTTAAGAAACCTTGTTTTTCCTGTCCTTTTACAAGCAGTCTCAGAATTCCTGCTGCCAATCACTCTTGGAGATTTCTTCCCTTCATACTGAATTTCAATCTTTTGCAGTCCTGCAATCCAACGTTGGCATCCTAACTCTCCAAAGTTGCTAAGGGATGAGGCCCTGTGCTTGGGGGCTGAAGACTGGATCCTGTCCCCATCTCATCCTTTTTGCACTGGCACACCCAGGCCTCTCTCCCCCCTCAACCAAATAATTTCGGTATCTACATCAAGAGAGCTCAGATAGTCCCAACTATTCAAATGAGGTCCTATCAGGAGAAAATGTTGCACAGATTCCTACGTTGCACCAACAGAAGAATAGTTTTAAGATCACATGAAGTTATAATACCACTTTATACTGCATTAGTTGAGCCGACACTTGCATTCATGCATCCAATTCTGGTCCCCCCAAAAGATGTTGAGACACTAGAAAGACTGCAGAGAACAACAAAGATGAATAAGGGGATGGAGGCTAAAACATATGATGAATGGGTGAGGGAGCTGGGTATTGTTCCGACCTAGGCTTCGTCAAATGTAATTAATCACAAACTTGTTTTAAATACAAAACCTATTTTATTGCAACACGGAATTTTTTTCATTCCCAGCCAGAACTAATCTTAACAATTCCCCAAGATAAGCACACACCTTTCAGTTCTGCGGAATGCCTCCAAAAACAGAAGTATCCAATTAATTATAAAAGAAACCAACCGAAGTACAAGAAAAAAACCAGCCAAAGTACACAGTGCTTCAAGGAGGACTCGGAACCGATCGAACTACTTTGCTTCCTGCAAACGTTTCGTCACAGAGGTCTGACTTTTATCCCTTATGGGAGGGGCAATCACCTCCCAGTCTTACTCCCGAGTCGCCCCTTTTGTCTCAGCTGCTCTCTCCTAGCAGCTCTGCACACATGCGCACTGGAAACAGGCTCCCCTGGTTCCTTTGCCTCACTGCTGCCAGACTCTGAAGGCAGCACCCCACTCCCAGATGGTCCTGGCCCCATCCCTGCATCGGACACAGGACCCTTGTCCAAGTCCTCTCCAGACTCCCGGACTGGTCCCCTTTCTTCCTCACTGTCCAACTCCGCTGCCATCTACACCAGCTGCTGGCGAACCACAACAGGTATGTCCAGTCTAATGAAGAGAAGGATTGGGTGAGAACATAATAACTATCTTCCAATATTTGAGAGGCTGTCATAGAGAAAGGGAGAGAGAGAGAGAGAGAAAGAAGGAGAAAGGGGGGAAGGAGAGAGGGAGGGAGAGAAAGAAAGAGATGGAGGGAGAAAGGGAGAGAGAAAGGGAGAAAGAAGTGGAATAGGTCACTTTTTCCCAGTTAATGAGAACAAACAGCAGTTTCTCTCCTGAGCAAAAAGCCAATATTAGCAGGGGAAAGGAGAATTCACTTGGCCTCCCCTGCTGTTTCCTTAGCTGCCTTTCAAAAGCAGCTTGGGTTTTTAATTCCCTGCTCCTTCCTTCACTTGTCAAGGGTGTAGCAGCCAATTGAGACAAATTGATGATGGAGAAGAGACCTTCCAGGCACTTGCTCTTGACTGCCATCATAAAACATAGAATGTTATAGGGCTAAAGGGACTGAGGAGGTCATCTAGCCAACCCCACTGCTCAAGCTGGAGAATTTATTATATCAATCCAGACAAATGGTGGTCCAATCTCTTCTTTAAAACCTCCAGTGATGGAGCACCTACACCTTCAGGAGGCAAACTGTTCCACTGCTTAATTGTTCTCACCGTCAGGAAATTCCTCCTTAGTTCTTGGTTGCTTTTGTCCTTGATGAGTTTCTATCCATTGCTACTTGTCCTGCCTTCTGATGCTTTGGAGAATAGCTTGACCCCCAATTCTCTGTCTCCCCACCTCCCTCTCTTCCTCTCTCTCTCCCCCTCCCCTCTCTCTCTTCCTCCCTCTCTCCCTTTCTCCCTCTCTCTCCCTCTTCCTCCCTCCCTCTCTTTCTCTCTCTCTCTCTCTCACACACACACACAGAATTGCAGATGCCATATGCACACAGCCATACAATTAAATCTGACAATCTTCTCTTGAGACACTCTGCTGACCCATTTAATAATGTCAGTTGCTCAGCCCTTGAATTTTCACCAATCTTCCTTCCTTTGAAGGATTTGCTTCAATCCTCTGATAGCTGCAGGGCATTCGGTCCTGCCTGCCTCCAAAATGAACGCTGCCGGGGACTTTTTAATGCCGGCCGATCATCTTCATTTAAAGACCCCATCATCCCTCACGGGGTGGAGTCGGAGCAACTGAATGGAGTTAGCAGAGCGTTTTACTGGCCGGATGCCCTTCCTTTCACCAATGCAGAGTTTTGTTGAGCAGATATTTTGCCCGGAGAGAGAAATATTTGCCTCTACCAAGGATCGAACTCTTAGCCTCCTGATTGTGAGGCGGGAGTTCTATCTCTAGGCCATTGCATCACCCATGGGACTTTTTAAAGCCAATGACTTTTAAAGTTTGTAATGCTGAGGTTGCCGTCAACCACAAACACCCCATATCACTCTAGGGTTTGCTCTCCTTGGCCCCGTGGTCCTGGGTCCCCCGGTGAGGCTGCAAAAATTAAAAAAACTGTGACCCCAATTGGGGGAAATGAATTTCTGATCCTGTGCCCGGCCAGAGCAAAATGAATCGAATTGCAGCATCGTTCTACAATGTTGTACTAAGGTGCAAATTCAGCAGAGAGTGTGCAAGGGTAAGAATGGGCAGTCCCTCTGAGTTTGTGCAATTGGCTTCACACCAAGTGAATGTGGTTTTCAGCAGTGAAAAAAACCAAAAAATTTTACTACGGGTCCAGTGGGCATGGCTTGGTAGGCGTGGCAGGGGAAGGATATACTGCAAAATCCCCATTCCTCCTCACCCAACCCCACTAACCTGCTTTCCAACTCCGTTCTCCTGTGCAGGGCAACCAAAGAAGACCCAGCCGATCAGCTGGGACTCGGGAGGCAGAGAATAGATGGGGTTGGTGGGGCCAGTCAGAGATGGAGTTGGCCGGTTCTCCGAACTACTCAAAATTTCCACTACCGGTTCTCCAGAACTGGTCAGAACTTGCTGAATACCACCTCTGCAGCTGACCCAGAACTGCACTGCTGTCTTTGTGTGTGTGTGGTTCTGTTCATCATTAAACCATCTTTCCAATCAGCCTCCATGTAGTCTCTGGCTTCTTTCTCCCAGTTTGCAACTGGACCAGATATTCCTTCCAACATCTTAGATTGGTGATCCCTTCTCCTTATTGCTTCTTCGTTGATATTATTACTTGATATGGTAAACATGGACGTGTGCTCTACATTGTATTAAAAGGGGTAGGTCTTCAGTTGCAACCCTCTTAATTATTTCTACCTCCTTCCTGGATGCCCTTGGGGATGTGGCTAAGGTGTTACCTGACAGGTAAGGGGTGGAGCTTGGAGGGGCATGGCAGACAGAGGCAAGATGTGTGACCTGGGAGTGAAGCCCCAAAGAATATGAAATTCAATGTGTTTCTTCATATCCCAAACCTCATTTGCCAGCAGAATCCTCCCTGCAAAACTTCTAATGTGGTTTGAGGTTTAGCTTCAAGGCTCCACTTGGCCCCTTATGATCTTATCTGCATTGTCAACACCTCCATAGGGTGTTGTTCAGAATCATAAACCCAGTACGCAGTGCACAAATTGTTATTCTCCTTGGCAACCGTAGCTCACAGTGAAACCATGTGATTGTCACAGATCCTGGGTGGCCGCAGGAATCTCTTTCCTTAATTTGAGTTTCAGTTGCTGCGGCCTGGGGTGAGGAGACAAAGAATGAAATGAAAGCAAAATACCAAACTAAGAATAGAATAGAAAATGGAATAGAATAGAAAATGGAATAGAATAGAAAATAGAATAGAATAGAGAATAGAAGAATAGAACAGGAAATAGAATAGAATAGAATTCCTTATTGGCCAAATGTGATTGGACACACAAGGAATTTGTCTTGGTGCAAATGCTCTCAGTGTACATAAAAGAAAAGATACATTCATCAAGAATCATCAGGTACAACACTTAATGATAGTCATAGGGTAATATAGTCATAGGGTATATAGCATATATATAGAATACAGTCATAGGGTACAATAAGCAATCAAATCATACTAGGAAACAGTCAATAAAAATCATTAGGATGCAAGCAACAAAGTTACAGTCAAACAGTCACAAGTGGGAGGAGATGGGTGAAAGGAAGGATGAGAAGATTAATGGTAATAGTAATGCAGTAAATAGTTGGACAGTGTTGAGGGAATGAGTTGTTTAGCAAAGCGATGGCATTCGGGGAAAAACTTGTGTCTAGTTGTTCTGGTGTGCAGTGCTCTATAGCGTCGTTTTGAGGGTGGGAGTTGAAACAGTTTGTGTCCAGGATGTGAGGGGTCTGTAGGTATTTTCACAGCCCTCTTTTTGACTCGTGCAGTGTACAGGTCCTCCATGGAAGGCAGGTGGGTAGCCATTGTTTTTTCTGCAGTCCTAATTACCCTCTGAAGTCTGTGTCTGTCCTGTTGGGTTGCAGAACGAACCAGAATCAACAAGGCAGCCCAGTCCCCCCAACATCTGTTTGCAGCATCGGGGTTCTGAAACAGTTCAATAAAGGGGGGGGGGGAATGACCTCTTCTGGGCAGGTGCAAAGCATCTCTTTCTGAAGTCTGCACAATTTTCTTCTCCGTCTGTCTAGCCTCCCGACACTTAACATTCCAGAGAAGGCTTTTCCAAGGCAGATGAGAGCGGCTTCCAACTGAACAAGCTTTATAACTTCCTGGCATCCGTCTTTCTGGAATTCAAGGTCAAGTAATGCACTCAGAGGAACCATTTTTCATAGACTGTAGGTCGGTGTTTTTCTCAAATCCAGCCGCTGAAAGATGTGGGAGGTTTCCACAGCATTCCGGCTGGGGAATTCCGGGAAAAATCCACACGTCCTTTTAAAACAAAATATTTTTATTTTTATCTGTATATATAAAAGAGAAATACCCCTCACGCATCATCACAAAATCTCCAGAACCGTAAAGCCTACAAACTTGAAATTTGGCACCTATGTTCCTCTTGGCTTCTAGGTGCTCACTAAGAAAGGATTTTTCCAAATGACCATGAGAACATTAGGATTATTTCGTATATTATTATTATTAGCATGCTCTGATGCTATGGAGTTGTACTCCCCCTCCCTTGAAAAGAAATCTGTTCCAAATGCAAAACACAAGCAGAGGAGTTTCAGTTTCAGTTCCATAGCAGCAAGCAGCTTTAATACAGAACAGTTGAGCTAAGCCATGCCCAGGTGCCTTGCTGTCTCCTTCTTGCTCATACAGCAAATACTCTTTCAGTTTCCAAACAGCCTTCAACTGTCTGACACATTGACAAGACGCTAGCCCAATGAATATCAATGGATGCTGGTAAGCAGAGGCAGAATGTTTTCCCCCTTATTTTCCTTCCCAAAATTTAAGCCCAACCATATAATTTTGTAGCAAAACATAGGTCTCAAGCTAGTTTTTAAATATACCTAAGTATTGAATACATGAACAGTGTGGCAACTGAGTATCGTTAGTTTTGATACCAAATAATAGTGATAATATTGATAGTGTTAGATACATTAATCATATATCATTATAATCATATTATAAATATTAAGATTAAGGTTATTAAATATGTTGATATTTGCTCCACCATGTATATAATCCTTCATCATTTAATTATTCAATATTTTAACACACAATGCTAATGACCATAATGATATTATTTAAGAATACAAAATGCAACCACCTTTCAACTTCTGATCTTTACATCTATATATTAATTTTTTAAATATTCTATAGGAATATGAAAAATCCATATGTCTTAAAGAGGGCAATTCCAGCACCGTCAGTTGCCATCCTGAGTCACTGTATGTGGTTCTTCAGCAAGGATGTCCCATGGTTGCCAGCCGTTGACTTCCTGCTGTCTTCCCCAATGATTTTGCTTGTGAGAAAGCATTAAGCAAAATCACAAATGGTGATCACATGGCTGTAGAATGCTGTGACGTTATATCTTGTGTCTAGTTGTTCTGGTGTGAGCCGGGCATTGAGCACACACAGAGAGAGAGAGAGAGATTGCGATCACATGACTGTGGAGATTCGGCGGCCATCTTGAGTACAAGGCTCCATTCGTTCAACACCATAGTAAGTTCAAAGGGCTGCTTGAACGAGTGGTCATTAAAGGAGGACCACCTCTATTAAACCCAAGAGATATTAGCGTCAACAAAATACATTCCATGGGGGGGTGGGAAACGTTCTACTTTTTTAACAAATCAAAAGTATAGGAAGAACAGTGAGGTTGCTTTTAGGTTTTTGCAAATATCTTAAAATATCTGGCAAGGAATTTTGATTTTGCAGATTCCTGAAAGGGTCCTGGGGACACCCGAGGGATTCTCACACCTACACTTTAAGAAACCTTGCACTGCTTACCTGCCCAACTTCTTATCGTGCCATCCTCTTTTTCCCTCAATAAGGTAAAGGCAAAAGTTCCCCTCGCACATATGTGCTAGTCATTTCTGGCTCTAGAAAGTGGTGCTCATCTCCGTTACAAAGCCGAAGAAGAACCAATGCTATCCGAAGACATCTCCGTAGTCATGTGGCCAACAGGACTAAATGCCTTCGAAGGCACACGGAACCCTGTTCCCTTCCCACCAAAGGGGTCCCTATTTTTCTACTTGCATTTTTTTAAATGCTTTCGAACTGCTAGGCTGGCAGACACTGGGACAAGGAACGGGAGCTCACTCCGTTCCGCGGTGCTAGGGATTCGAACTGCCGACCTTTCTGATCGACAAGCTCAGCGTTCTTAGCCCCTGAGCCAAATCTTGCTAAACAATCTTGTAGAAGTGTAGTTGGGAAAGGATCCCAGGTGGAGTGGCCTGTTGGAAGAAATTATCCTTCTGGGTTCAGTTCCAAGTGGGGAAAAAGACACTGGAACCATGGAGGCTGTTTGGAAAGTTTAATGGTGGACAGGAGGACCACATGGCCTGGAGCTCCAGAGTGAAAAGGAAGGATGATCACCTGCTTCAAGGTGAAGGAAGAGATCAAGAAAAAAGGGCTGAGGTGCTGAGAGTGCCTGGATTTTATAACCTTTGTTGGGATTTGAATTGGAGCTTGTATTCTGATTGGTTGTCAGGCTCCCATGAGGCCATGCAGGGGCAACTCTGTAGGCTGTCTTGAGTTCCAGGCTTGGTTGAGCCTTGCTGGATGATTTTGATGCATTGAAAAGGGCTTCTGGCAATTGCTATAGCTTTGCCTGGAGATCTTTGTTATGTAAAGTATTCTGGCCCAGGACTTAATGGCCCACCCATTAACAAAGGTGGGGGTGAAAAGTGAAATATATAATAATACATATTTTGACAGCGGCCAGACTCGCTTTTGCACAATGTTGGAAACAGCCTCATGTTCCATCAGAGGAAATGATTATTCAAAAAATTTCAAGTTGGGCAGCAATGGACAAATTGACCTTGGCATTATAAGACAAACGCACTTCAATATATTATGACAGCTGGAACTGCTGATACAAATGGTACCAATGATAGATCATACACTAAAAGGCAAAAGAAGATATGATAGAATTGTAGTAGTAATATACATACAAACATACATACATATATATATATAAGGAATAATTGTATATAAGGCATAAAATAAGGATAAAAAAGGAGATCTCACAAACTGTTCAGGATGAAAATGTTTTTTAATCATTTTTTATCTGTTTCTTTCTATTCTTTTTCCTTATTTCCCCTTTTTCCTTTACATTTACATATGTGTTGTTTGTGTATTTTAATTGTAAAATCAATAAAGTGTATTTTAAAAAGAAACAAAGGTGAGGGTGAGCTTCTACTTCTGAGGTGAGTTTCTGCTTCTGAGTTTCTACTCTTTTTAGGGGAAATATTCTGCCTTTTTAATATTTCCCAGGATATTTCAATTTTCTAGGAGAGGGGTGGGTGATAACTTCCTACAGGCCTAAGGTGCGTCTGTTGGATTGGAGACAGGCAAAGGGGACCTGAATTCCGACAGGCCCTTTCCACACCCCTGGCTTATGCCAATCTAGGGTCAGCGGCCCATGTCTCTGTGTCCCCATGCCAGAGCTTCGCGGCAGCCCTTCCACATCTCATCCAGTTGAATTCTGACTCAGCTGCAGCACAGAAAGAAATACTGGGGCGATCAAGCAGAAAAATGGGCTTGCAAAATGCCTCTTTCAAGGAATGACTTATCTTTTTCGGTCCATTTTGCAAAGCAATGATGAGAAGGGAGGAGGCTGGCTGGATTCCGTGTTTGGTGCTCCCCCTCTCAATGGCACACAGGGCGCACAGGCTGGCTCAGGGACACCGCTGTGAGTTTAAGGATGCCAACTATGGGGGTGCTCTCCAGGCAGCAGGAGAATGCATGGCGAGGTTTGGAGTGGCTGTGTGGCTGTGCTTGTGGTCTGAGTGTATTGTCCTGTTGCCACATTTCGGCCTGAAATTAATCTGATTGTCAACATGACTTGGGAAAGAGAACATTGTTTTTCAAGGACGCAGCTGGCTTTCTTGTCTATAGTTGAAGTATCTGAAATCTATCAAAGAGGTAAGAATTATAGTCCCGCTGTTACCAATATATTATTGTTTGTGTCATTATAAAGCCGTTGCCATGAATGTTGTTTTGAGTTGTTTCATAAGGGAGGGAGGGAAAGAAGAAAGAGGAAGGAAGGAAGGAGGAGAGGAGAGGAGAAGAAAGAAGGGAAGAGAAGAGACCTGAAATATTTCCAGAGAAGGATTTATTGTGCAATCACCCTACCTCATTTTCTTGGAAATTTTCTGAGGACCCAGATGAGGACATCTTTTATTTGGACACCCTCTTAATGTGTTTTCCCACTGCTCCTCCCTTCCTCCCATTTTTCTTTTCATAGAAGAGCTGTGCAATGTCTTTTGACTGGATGCCATTCCTTTGGGAACTGTCCATTTGGAAACACCACAGAAATACAGTAAATGCATTAAAAAAATTAAATACAAAAATGTGTCCGAAAATACCAGGCGCTTTGCCTGCCTGCCCTTGCTTGTTAAATACAGCCATCCATGAAAGAGAGAGAAAGAAAGAAAGAAAGAAAGAGAGAGAGAGAGAGAGAGAGAGAGAGAAAGGAAAGAAAGAAAGAAAGAAAGAAAGAAAGAAAGAAAGAAAGAAAGAAAGAAAGAAAGAAAGAAAGAAAGAAAGAAAGAAAAAGAAAGAGAGAGAGAGAGAGAGAGAGAAAGGAAAGAAAGAAAGAAAGAAAGAAAGAAAGAAAGAAAGAAAGAAAGAAAGAAAGAAAGAGAGAGAGAGAGAGAGAGAGAAAGGAAAGAAAGAAAGAAAGAAAGAAAGAAAGAAAGAAAAAGAAAGAAAGAAAGAGAGAGAGAGAGAGAGAGAGAGAGAGAGAGAAAGAAAGAGAGAGAGAGAGAGAAAGAGAGAGAGAAAGAAAGAAAGAGAAAGAAAAAGAGAGAGAGAAAGAAAGAAAGAAAGAAAGAGAGAGAGAGAGAAAGAAAGAAAAGAAAGAAAGAAAGAAAGAAAGAAAGAAAGAAAGAAAGAAAGAAAGAAAGAAAGAAAGAAAGAAAGAAAGAAAGAAAGAAAGAAGGAAAGAAAGAAAAAGAAAGATGATTTTCTGCCAATCTAGGATGACATGTAGCCTCGCACTGAAATGGGGATCTTGCAAAATTGCCTGATCCCAGCTGAGTTCTTTCTTGAATCTTGCTTTTCTGGGAGCCATGAAAAAAACCCATGAGTCAGAGAAGTGAAGTCTGTGGCAGGAGGATTGGCATAAAGAATCTCTTTTGTCCAAAACAAAATATTTTTTTTTGTCCAAAAAAAAATATTGGCTTTGCAACTGATGGTTCCAGGCAAAATTGTCCCAGGTTACAGAATCTCTTGGAATGTTCCAATATCAATCAGACTCAGACCTGGTTTCCTAGGGGCATTTAGGACTCAGAGAGCCATTAGAAAGATCTGTTTCTTGGTGCCCTCTGAGTTTGTTTTCTCGCAGACGTTTCATTATCAAAGTAGGTAACATCATCAGTGCTAGAAGGGAGTGGGGTTTGCAGGGAAGAGGAGGAGGAGGAGGAATGTAGGGTCCTTGGAGTTCTCTGAGTTTGGTTGTTTTCTTGCAAACGGTTCATTACCAAACTAGGTAATATCAGTGCTAGAAGGGAGTGGGGTTTGCAGGGAGGAGAAAGGTGGGAGGACTGTAGGGTCCTTGGTGCTGAGTTTGGTTGTTTTCTTGCAGACATCCCATTACCCAAATAGGTAACATCATCAGTGCCAGAAGAGAGTGGAGTGTCACCATTGGTGGGAGCCTTCTTGGTGATTCCGTGATTAGGCTGTTGATTACAGTTTGTTTGATTTTACAGTTCCCTGATTGGAGTGTCATTTACTGCTTAATTGTTGGTCTTGTGTTAATCTTGGTGTTAATTCCTGTTTAGCTGGGATGTTGATTGCTGGCGTGTAGCAGCAATCTTTGGGTGTCTTTTTTAGCTTTCTGATTCACTCTTTTAAGTGGTGCATAAATGCTGTTTATCTCTCTCTGTATCCCCTTTTTCACTCCGTTGCTCTCAGCAAAGAATGATTTAATAAATTAGCACCAATCCAATACAGCTAGTCAATACTTTCGGATGACAAAGTGTACATTTTTAACTATCAAATTTTTTTTGGGGGGGTGGGGGGAATGCAGTTTTGCAGCAGAGGTTTCCATAGAAGCAAGTAGCCAGCAAAACAAAGGAGATTATTCTCTGTTTTCCTTGGCAGTTGAGAGGTTCTTGATGGAGGGGGATTGAGCGCAGTTTTCGCTGCCACGCAGGTGGGACGCCAGAAGCCTTGGAATGAATGACAAGAGGCACACAGGTTTATTTATTTATTAAACTTATCTCACTGTCAAGTGTGGGAGAATGTCGCAGTATGGAGGGTTTTTTTCTTTTTTCCCTGTCCCCGTTGAACAAAGCTCTGATATTTGTCAGGCTGTGACTGCTGTTTCCTGCCATGGAATTTGAAACTCCTCTTTGCCCTGGAGATACGCTGGCATCGTCTGTGGCGCAGAAAAGAGCCCAGCATTGTAAAAGCCGACGTGTGTCAGCATCGGCTGCAGCACATGGGAAGGGTCTCCTGTGAAAATCCTCAAAGGGCAAGGAAGGCCCCTGGTTCAACTCTCTTGGAAAGTGGACTTCAAGCAGGGTAGATCTGTTTACAGATGAACGGAGTTGGAAGGGACCTTGGAGGTCATCTAATCCAACCTCCCACCCGAGCAGGAGACCCTACACCATTTCTGACCGATGGCAGTCCAGTCTCTTCTTGAAAGCCTCCAGGGATGAAGCTCCCACAACTTCCAAAGGCAACTTCTGTTCCATGGGTTGATTGTTCTCACTGTCAGGAAATTCCTCCTTATTTCCAGGTTGAATCTCTCCTTGATCAGTTTCCATCCATTGTTCCCTGTCTGGCCTTTGGGGGCTTTGAAGAATAAGTTGACCCTCTCTTCTTCTCCAAAACTTGTGGATTTCAACTCCCAGAATTCCCCAGCCAATTTTTGAGGATCATAATCTAACTCAGGGGTGTCAAACCTTGGCATCTCTAAGACTAACAGATCTAACAGGTTAACAGAGTTGGAAGGGACCTTGTAGGTCATCTAGTCCAACCCCCCACCCAAGCAGGAGACCCTACACCATTTCTGACAGATGGCAGTCCAGTCTCTTCTTGAAAGTCTCCAGTGATGATGCTCACACAACCTCCGAAGGCAACTTCTGTTCCATTGGTTGATTGTTTTCCCTGTCAGAAAATTCCTCCTTATTTCCGGGTTGAAACTCTCCTTGTTCAGTTTCCACCCATTATTATTCCTTGTCTGGCCTTTGGTTGCTTTGGAGAATAGCTTGACCCCTTCCTCCTCTCTGTGGCAGCCCCTCAAATATTGGAAGACTGCTCTCCTGTCTCCCCTGGTCCTTCTCTTCACTAGACTAGCCAGGCCCAGTTCCTGCAACCGTTCATCGTATCTTTCAGTTTCCAGTCCCCTAATCATCCTGGTTGCTTTTCTTCTTTTCACTAGATGAGGTATATCCAATTCCTGCAACCGTTCTTAATCTCCACCCCCCTAATAATTTTTGTTGCACTCTTTCCAGAGTCCCATTTGGCTTGACTTACCCCTTTTCTCTTGTGGTTCGCCGGCAGCAGGTGAAGACGGCTGAGGTCTCGGAGAGCAAGGATTCAGATGAGGGTCCTGCGTGTGATGCAGGGATGGGGCCAGGACTATCAGGGAGTGGAGTGCTGCCTTCAGAGATTGTGGAGGCTGGCAGCAGTGAGGAAGAGGTCCCCGAGGAGCCTGCTCAAAGGAAAGAGCAGCTGCAGCATCACGGGCGATTTGGGAATAAGGCTGCAAGGTCATGGCCCTTCCCTGAGGAGATAAAAGCCAGCTGAGAAACCAGAGTTCTTTGCAGGAAGCAAAGAAGTTTTTGCACTCAAGCCTCGTGGACATTCGGAATATCTTAGTTGGTGTTTGGAGATTCCTTGTGTTTGAAATATTTCTTGGTAACTTTATCTAGTGTTCTTGGCAGCCTTGCACAACCTTGGCAAAGCTCATTCTTATCAGAGACAATTAGTTTGAAACAGCCTTTTAACCGGGAAGGAACGGAATTTGTAAAGAATAATTAAAAGGTTTTGCTGTTACCTCTGTTTGGTGTTTGTTTCCTTGGAACAAGGTTTGGGTCAGAACATCTCCTGACTTAATGGCTATGTTTGCACAAAACAATAAACCAGGAGTCCCCAAACTTGGCAACTTTAAGATTTGTGGACTTCAACTCCCAGAATTCCTGAGCTAACATGACTGGAGGAGGAATTCTGGGAATTGAAGTCCACAAGTCTTAAAGTTGCCAAGTTTGAAGCCCTCTGCAATAAACCAAGACTTAGGCACTGCTATACCTAAACCAGAATAGGACCCTCTGGAAAGCTGCTGTGATGACCCAGGCTGGGATACAAAACAAACACGGTCACAGAAAAGAGATGAATCCCCTTTTATTCCTTCACTTTGCTTCCAAGCTCCAAATATCCTTGACTGGAGACAAAAAACTCCCACACAAGCAGTTACAAGAAGGAGGAAATGCCATTTAAACTAAAAATGCCATTTAAGTTATAAAGAGTAAAAAAACAAAAAACAAATAGAAACCAGGTAAGATAAGGGCTTGAAAACATCCACGGATATCAGAACACACACTGGGAAGGATGCCAAACTCAGAGATTAACAATAAACTAGAGATATTTCCATGCTTTGTTTCCAGCACTGGCCTTTATGCATCTCCGTCCTCTTATCCAGTTTTCACAGCTGCAGCCCATGAAGAGGATTAAGGGCCTCTCCTCCCCAGTAGACCACATCTCTCTCTTATCCTCTCCTCCCTGCATGCCCTAGGATGGAGAGGGGAAGGGTCTGGGTCCTCCTCTCACTGCCCAGCCGGCCTCTGCCCTTCCCCAGCTTCCTCCACAACCTCTGGAGCCACACTTCCACTCCCTGTCGGTTGTTCCTCCTCTCCCTCAGAGTCAGTCTCCACCAGGGGCATGACAGCTGCTACATCTTTCTCTTCCTTTCTCTGTACGCATAGCATCCATGGCATGGTGCAGAATGACTGGGCATGCTGGTAGCTCACAATAAGGAAAGGCTGTACTGCGGGGCTTATACCGAAGCCAGGAAGGGCTGCTTCGTTGCCAAACAAGATGATAATAATGCGGCTAGGGGAAGGTAGCTTTATTTTCATTTTTCATCTGTGAGGAACTACGAGCCAGAGAACTATCCTGACTATTTATTGGAACAGAAAGAATAAGGGCTGTTTGATCCTGTATGAGGCTTTCTAAAAGTCTCCTTAATTGACGGAAATTAGAAAATATTTTCTCCCTCTGACGGAATGAGTCACTCTGGATTATTTCATTTTCATTCTGCTTATTTCTCTCTCTCTCTTTCTGATTTCATTAGCGTGATAAATGTTGTTTGTGGGTAATCAGGCCAGATGAGATCAATAGTCCTGACCAGATCAAACCATTCCTTATTAGGATAGGAGTAGGAAGGAAGGAAGGAAGGACAATAGCAATAGCACTTAGACTTATATATACTGCTCCATAGTGCTTTCCAGCCCTCTCTAAGCTGTTTACAGATTCAGCCTCTTGCCCCCAACAATCTGGGTCCTCATTTGACCGACCTTGGAAAGAGGGAAGGCTGAGTCAACCTTGAGCCCATCAGGATCGAACTTCCTGGCTGTGGGCAGAGTTAGTCTGCAGTACAGCATTCTAACCACTGTGCCAACATGGCTCATACTATGATGTGATCCTCCTCTCTCCAAATTGACAGGAGTTTCATCCATGTTAGCATTGCACATTTTATAGCTCCCTTATTAGGTGGGTGGTTCCTTCTCATTTCTCCTTCCTTCCTTCCTTAATTACTTTCCTTCCTTCCCTCCCTCCTCCTTCCCTTCCCTTCCCAAGCAATAGACTTATATACCGCTTCACCCTGCTTTCCAGCCCTCTCTAAGCAGTTTACAGAGTCAGTTTCCTGCCCCCAACAATCTGGGTCCTCATTTTATCCACCTTGGAAGGATGGAAGGCTGAGTCTCAATAGATTTAACCTATCAAGTTTGGCTTAGTGGTTAATGCACCAGGCTAGAAAGCAGGAGACCATGAGTTCAACTCCTGCCATAGCCAGGATGACATTGAGCCAGCCACTCTCTCTCAACCCAATCAACAATCCCAGGATTGTGGTTGTGGGGAAAATAAGAGGAAGAAGATGTGTTTGTTGTCTTGAGTTATCTGGAAAAATACAGAATTCGTCCCTTTTGCTCAATTATTTTATTTTTTTGCAGGGTGGATCATTTTTAAATATCGTAAGTATTGGTCCATCTTTGCTTAATGATAATGGATAAAAACTAAGGAGATAAATGGTGACATGACAACAGTATTTCAGTATTTGAGGGGCTCCTACATAGACGAGGGGGGCAAATTATTTTCCAAAACACCAGAAGGCAAGACAAGCTCCAATCGACGGAAACTAATCAAGGAGAAAAGCAACCTAGAACAAAGGAGACATGTTCTAATGGTGAGAACAATCAACTGGTGACTCATAACTTCAGAAGTTATGGGTGCCCCATCACTAGAGGTTTTCAAGAAGAGACTGGAGAGCCACTTGTCTTGGAATGGTATTACATTCATCTAGTCCAACTCATGCATGATGAGTCGTAGCCAACTCATCATGGCCAACTTGCTGTGGGACAACTCTCCATGACTGACTCCCCATGAAAACAACTCGCTGCGGGACAATATAACGATTCCATTTCTAATTATTTAAAATTAAAAAAAATATTCTATTTTTTGCCATTCACATTTTATTTGGTTCCAGACACTGACCACTCTGTTGCTGAAATCGTACTTCCTGCAATTGAGTTCGGAGTGGTTTACATTTAGTTTATATGTGTCGTGTGCCCTTGTGTTGTTGTGGTTAAAATTGAAATATTCATTAACTGGTAAGACCTTGTAAAATATGATTTTATGTACTATGCTTAAGTCCAATCTTAGCCAGCGTAGTTCAAGGTTGTCTAAGCCTAGAATCTCAAGTCTGGTGGTGTAGGGCAGTGGTGGCCCACCGGTAGTCCGGGAGAAAATTTTTGGGGGCTGCAGAGAAATCTCACCCCCAGAGCACCCCCCCCCCAAGCAATTAATCCAGGCTGTGCAGGAACACAAGGCTGAGCCACCCACATGGCCCGCGGAAACTCTCCCCGCCCACTCACTCCTTACCTGGCAAACGTGCCTGCTAAGTTGCTATTTTTCCTTTTTCCAACCATCAGCTGTTCTGCTTTGCAGGGAGATTTAGATTAGCTAGAAAGCAGGAAACCGTTGGATTCCTTGCTCTCTAGCTAATCTTTAGATGAGCCGAATCTCCCTTAGGACTGAAGCAGTGCAGACTGAGCTAGCTGAGGGCAGAAACACAGATCTCTAAGTGAATCTGTGATTCTGTGAGCAACTCAATCTGCCTGCCTGCTTTGCCTGATTTGGGGTAAAAGTTGCTCTTTTTTAATTAAAAAAAAAATCAATATTTATATAAATAATATTTACATACAAGCCATGCCCAGCCAGTCACATGACCACCAAGCCACACCCACAAATTAACCCACACCTACAGAACCAATTAGTGGTCCCTGGGATTTAAACTTATGAGTTTGATGGTCCCTGAGGTCCAAAAGGTTGGCGATCCCTGGTGTAGGGTATTCTGTTGCAAACAGAGGAATGTAGTACTCTTCTGGTAAAATACCTCTGGACTCGCTCAATTGTATTTATGTCTGATTCCAGACAGCAGAGCTGAATTCAAGTATTCAAGCTTCTTTTGCTGTTGAGTTGAGCAGTCCGTCTGTTCCCCTTTGAGGGACACTTTGGGTTCCTTGTCTGTACTTTGCTCCTTGGGCCAAACACCATCTGCCTTGGCTTCTGCTCCATCCCTGGAGATTTTGCTTCTTCAGAAAAATAAGGACGGCTTGTGATTTCCGATCGCTTCTCGACTCACGCTTCCTCCTGCATTGCCATCCAAGATCTTGCAAGCGTTGAGTTTTTCTGCAGAAGTCTCCAGGGGCTCTCTCTGGGCTATTCATGCTCCAGCTGCATCCTTCACCTGCGACTTTCCTTCAGCTTGGAGAATGGCAGGAAATCCCTTTGACATCAAGCCATTCAGGTGGCTCTTGTGGTCTTCCCATAACAGGCCCCCGGCTGCATCGGTTTTACATGTCACTGCAGGGCTTCCAGCATCATGCTATGCCAGGCATGTCCAACCTATGGCCCACAACACATGTGATCCTGGATAACTAGTCATGTGGCTGTATGTGCACATGTATATATACTGTGCTAGCTCGATATCTGTGCTTCACTACGAAACTATGTGATTGGGCTAAGTTTTTGGGGAGGAAAATAAGGGGGAGGAAATTGTGCCTGTGCCTAACAGCATCCATCGGTATTCATCTGGTTAGCATCCTGTCAGTGTGTGAGAGAGTTGAGGTCTGTTTGGAAACTCAAATAGTATTTGCTGTGTGAGCAAGAAGGAGACAGCAAAGAGCCTGGGCGTGGCTTAGCTCAACTGTTCTATACTAAAGCTGCTTGGTGCTGTGAAACTGAAACAGAAACTCCTCTGCTTGTGTTTTGCATTTGCAACAGATTTCTTTTCAGGTGGGGAGGGGGAGTAAAACTCCTTAGCATCAGAGCGTGTTAATAACAATAATATAGGAAATACTCTAAATACACTGATGGTCATTTCGAAAAATCCTTTCTTAGTGAGCACCTAGAAGCCAAGAGGAACATAGGTGCCAAATTTCAAGTTTGTAGGCTTTATGGTTCTGGAGATTTTGTGATGATGCCCGAGTGGTCTTTCACTTTTATATATATATAGATTACAGGCAGTCCTTGACTTGGGGGGGGGGGGGTGTCAAATTATTCTCCAATGCACCAGAAGGCAGGACAAGAAGCAACAGATGCTTCTTGCGTTACTTGATTGCCTGAATCTGAGGGTTTCGTGAGAATAACCCGAATTGAGGCAATCCGCATTTGTAGCAGAAGTTGCTGCATCAGATGCATTAAGCAGATCTCGGCCGATGTCCAGTTGGTCAGTCTTGGCTCTGCCCTCTTGGACTTCCTTTTGTCCTATCGTCTCCTTGCTTCTGCAGCATGTGCGGTTCATTCCTCTGGGTGGGCTCTCATATAAACCCCCTTAGCTCAGTCTAAGAGACTCCCCGCAACCACAGCTCTCCATGGAGCACAAAAGGTTTCAGAGGGTTCAGCTTCAGAGGGTTTGAAGCTGTCGCTGGTTGTGGGGAGTGGATGGGTGTCACAGTTTAGAAGCCAAAGAAAGAAAGAAAGAAAGAAAGAAAGAAAGAAAGAAGAAAGAAAGAAAGAAAGAAAGAAAGAAAGAAGGAAGGAAGGAAGGAAGGAAGGAAGGAAGGAAAGGAAGGAAGGAAGGAAGGAAGGAAAGAAAGAAAGAAAGAAAGAAAGAAAGAAGGAAGGAAGGAAGGAAGGAAGGAAGGAAGGAAGGAAGGAAGGAAGGAAAGAAAGAAAGAAAGAAAGAAAGAAAGAAGAGAACACAGAGCAATCTTAGCAAAGAGTCCTTCATTCATTCTGTATACTTCAATAGGGCCCCTTAATCAATCAGCTGCAGGGGTGCAAGGGCTGGGACAGGTGGGCCTTGACAAACTACCCAGAATATGCTGTTTTATAGTAAAAATAGAGCTGGAAGGGACCTTGGAAGTCTTCTAGTCCAGCCCTTGACTCAAGCAGGAGATACTGTACCATTTCAGACAAGTGACTGTCCAGTCTCTCCTTAAAAACCTCCAGTGATGAAGCACTCACAACTTCTGGTGGCAGGCTGTTCCACTGGTTAATTGTCCTCACTGTTAGGCAATTTCTCCTTAGTTCCAAGTTGCTTCTCTCCTTGATTAGTTTCCACCTGTTGCTTCTTCTCCTGACTTCAGGGGCTTTGGGGAATAATTTGACCCCCCCCTCCTCTTTGGGGCAGCCCCTCAAATACTGAAGTTCTGCTCTCATGTCTCCCCTAATTCTTCTTTTCTTTAGATTAACCAAAACCAAATCCTGCAGCCGTTCTTCATATGGTTTAATTCTCAGTCATTATGTAATCTTAGTTGACTTGTATTCTTCGTTCCTTTTGCTTTAGTTATTTCTTTCTTTCTTTCTTCTTCGGTAGTTATTTCGCTTCTATTCTTTCTTCTCTTTCTTTCTTGTCCTTCCTTAATTCCTTCCTTCCTTCCTCCTTCCTTCTTTCTTTTTCTGTCTTTCCTTCCTTAGTCATACTTCTTTCTTCTTTTTCTTTCTTCTTTCTTTCTTCTTTCTTCTTTCTTTCGGTCTTTCTTTCTTTCTTCTTTCTTTGCTTTTCTTTCTTTCCGCACGTTTATACAGCCTCCATAACCTCTCCTACTCTCGCTAGCTAGATCTTCACTCTTGCCTACCCAGGAATCTCTGCATGATTTAGGACGAATCAGGACGAGAAGGGTTAAGTGGTGGAAGAGGTGCAGGCAGTATCACCAATTGATGGAGCGCCTAGTATGGGGGAGCGAGCATTAGTTAAGGCAAAGTGTGGGGAATAACTAAATTGGAGGGTCGCTGGGGGGAGGGAGCAGGTAAGTAGTCAGAGCTTCAGGGAGTATTATGCTCGTTGACGCGCTCAAACGGCCCAAAGAGGAAAAAAATAGCACAAGCTCCATCAAGGAAAAGGGGGAAAGGACTGGGAAGAGTTGTGTGCTGTATATCCAACCGGTCCATTTGAGATTTCTCCTCGTTTTTTGCTCCTCCCCCTTCTCCTAATTTAACAGAAATCTCCCTCTTTTAAAAATACATAACAGAATTTGTAAAGGAGACGGTGTGTTTGCATTTGTCAAGGGAAGCATATTAATGGTAGAGAGAGGAAGGCAGCAGTCAATTCTAGATCTGATCGCGCAAGTGTTGGCAGGCTTGACGTTAGTGCATTCAATGAGAGTCCCTGAAGGAGGGTTCAGAAAAAATGAGGGGGTGGGGAGGGGGGGTTCTGGCGGATTTGGTGCTCTGCGGCGAGTGAGAGGGGACTTTAGGGTTCCTGTCAGCGGGAGGTCCTTCAGCAGGACAACGATGCAACTTTTCAGGGTATTCACAAGGAAGGGTGGATGGACAGAAGTGTGTATCGTTGGGTGTTCCGGAGGTGACATGGGGATCTCTACCATGGAATGATGGGATCAGAAGTCCAGAGTGGTCTTACCTGGATGGCTCAAAAGGTGATTAATGGGAGCAGAGGACCTTGGGGGGTTAGGGAACGATCCGATTTCTGCAAAGTGTATAGTGTATGTGGAGGGGGGGGGGGGAAAGGAGGAAGGAAGGAAGATGGGAGGAAGGAAGGGGAAGGAGGGGAGGAACGAAGGAAACAACAGAGGGGTATTGGGAAGGTGGGCGAAGAAGGAAGGAGGGGGAGAAGGGAGGAGGGAGGGAGAATATCGGAGAAGGAAGGGAGGGATTGGAGCGAGGGAAGAAGATGGGAGAAGAAAGGAGGGGAGAAAGGAATGAGGGAGGAGATGGAGGAAGGAAGGAAAATGGAGGGAGGGAGGAGGAAGGAGATGGGAAAAGAAAGAAAGGGGGGAGAAACGAATGGAGGGAGGGGAATGCGGAGGGCAGAAGGAAATAGAGGAATAGGGATGATTGAAGAGAGGGAATAAGAGAACGGACGGAGAGGAGAACGGGACAAAGGAGGGATGGAAGGAACGCTAGGAAGTGAGGGGGAGAAGGAAAGGGAAGGAGGGAGCGGGGAGGGGGGAGAAAAGGAAGGAAGGAATGCAGGGGAGGGCGGGCAAGTGGAAGGAAGGAAGGGAGAAGGAAGGAAGGAAGGAAAGAGAAGGAAGGGAGGGAATCCTCACCGTATGG
>CM042837.1:3124003-3246478 GCA_023653725.1 Bungarus multicinctus | reverse complement strand
CTTTAAAAAAAAAAAATCATCCAATTTTTAAGGGCGGTTGTTTGCATTTCGGGCATTTAAATTTAAGTGAGAAGGAAGCATCATCTCACATCCTCGCTGATGCGCCGTGGTTTGGCAGAAAGGCTTGAGTGCAAGTTCAATGAGTTCCGATCCCTGCGTGTGTTCATAAAAACTTGGGGTGGGGAGGGTGTGGGTCCCTGGCAGGATTTGTTTGGCTTCTTTTGTCTCTGCAGAAGGGAGATTGGAAAGAATGGACTTTAGGGTTTCCTGTCCAGAGGGCGGAGAGTCCCTCAGCAGGACAACGTATGCCCCTTTGCAGGGCTATAACTCACAAGAAGGGGGGTTGATGGGACAGGAGTTTGGGATGGTTGGTATCGTTTTTGTTGTTTCCTGAGGTTCCTGTGTATCTCTACATTGGAAGAGATGGGATAGAATTCCCAGAGTGGTCTTTTTACCTTGATGGCTCAAAGGGGCTAATGGTAGCGAGACTTGGGAGGGTGTAAGTGGAACCGATTCCATATTTCTTCTGCCCATGTTTGTTGTCTCTTAGGATGGAAGGAGTAAGGAAGCCGCTGTTGATGCCAGCTGAAGGTATATGCGTTTAGGAAATAAGGCCCCACAGAGTTCGTTACTTTTTTTTCTCTCCAGGCCGTATGTCGGGGGTGCGCAGTTCGGTCTTTCGTGTTTTCTTGCTAAGGCTCCCGGCACGGGAGATGTTTAGACGTGTCCTACTCAGCTTGTAGCAGAAGGCTTTGTAGAATTACTGGATTCTGTACGTCTTCCATTACACATTGCATAATTTTTTGTACTCCTATGGTATGGAGGATAAGGTACGATGGGAACAGCAAGCCTGAGGGTAGAACCTCATTTTTGTCTTAACCTTGAGGGAGGGGAGGATGAATAGAGGAAGTGATGCAGCTTGTCAAGTCAGTCAGTAGATGCTCTTGATGGAGTGAGGAGACCGCATTAATTGAGGGTAGCCGTAAGGAATGGAGGGAGCGAGGGAGGGGAAGGAAGAAAGGAAGGATGCGGAGGGGGGAAAGGTGGAAGGAAGGAAGGGAGAAGGAAGGAAGGAAGGAAAGGAGAGGAAGGGAGGGAATCCTACCCCGTATGGAGCACTTGCAGGTTTCCCTCCCAATTTTTTCCCCCGTTCAGTTTCACGGAAGGAGATGAAATGTCTGTAAGAGGAGAAAGGGGCCCGATGTAACGCCCCCCCCCCTCCCCCCCCCCGGGGAAATACAAGTTCCTACATTGCTGAGTTGGCCACCGAGGGGTCTTCCGGGGATTCGCGTGCCATTTTCTCTCTCCCGCCGCCTACTCCCCCTCTGCCTCCCCACACTTGCACGCCATGCCTCCGGGGGTGGGGGGGGAACGGCTCCAGGGAAGGGAGGGGGCGGCTTTTACAGCCCGAGGGGTCCCCCCCACCCCACCCTAGGAAGGAACGGCTCGGAAAGGGAGACCCGGCCAGCAGCTCCGAAGCTCCCCCAGGCGCCTCGTCTGAGCTGGGGGCGGGGTGTCTGGAGCCCTCGCCCCGGGCCGGCTCCGGCGCCCCTTCCTCCCACAGCTGCCCTCACCTGAGCCCGTCGGAGAGGCGGGGGCGGGGGGCGAGGCCTGGGAGGGGTCCCACGTGCGGAAAGCCGGGAGGGGGCGGCCTGCCAAGCCCCCTCCTCCCAAGGGAGGGGTTTGGGCGACGGGGCGGCTTCGCTGCGCCCGCATAAGAGCGCTCCACGCTGCCTGCTTTCTCCCCGCCTGAAGAGGAGGAAGGAATCCGCGGAGAGCCAGTCCGGAGCGCTTAGGTGCCATTTACCTGCGCAGGAGAGTCCGCGCCAAGGCTGAGCCGCTGCAGAAAAGCCCTGCCGGGTGCTGCTGGCCAGTTCTTAAGAGGGGAGGACCAGGTAAGCAAGCAGCCAGCCAGCCGTCCGTCCGGTGAGGGGTGTGTTTCTGCTCCACCTTGCCCCAGGGCGTCACCGGCCTCTCTCACCCCGTTGGCAGCCTCGCTGCAACGTACCCTAAGAGCCCCCGCCCGGGCAGCTGCTCTCTCCGCCCGGCACCCACCCAACTACCCACCCGCCTCCCAGCCCCGCAGAGCCACCGGGCTGCCAAGGAAGCAGAGCCACCCGGTCCGGAGGCAAAGCCGGCTGCTCTTCCCACTCCGGCGATCTGTCCTCGCCAGCTGCGCAACATCTGGCCGCGGCCGGGAGAAGGCAAGCGGCCGGGTGGGCGGATGGGCGAGAGGAGGCGGCCAGCCGCGCGAGCCAAGAAGATCCCCGAAGCCTGCTCGGTTGGCGTTTTCCTCCCACCTGCCCGGAGATGCTGGTTGAGAGGAAGGCAGCGCGAGAGAATTGAGGAGGTAGTGGGTCGGTGGGGGGGGGGGAGGTGGGAGGGTGAGGGGAGGTAGCCCTTGGCAGCACGAAAGGGGGAAGCTTGCAGCCTTGCAAAGCAGGACCCCCTACCCACCCTCACACCCCGAAAGGTGCAAGACCGGTGCGGAAAGATTGCTGAGCTCAGTCTGTCTGTCTGTCTTGGAGCAGCTGCCCTGGATGGTTCCGCGGGTCAGGAGCTCATTCAGGAAAGCGAGGAGACCCCCCCCTCCCCCCAAAAATGCGATCCTTTTCGGAAACTTTGCGCGTGGCACAGTCCTTACAGGCGCCTTTGGGATGTCCAGCTTTAGCTTCTAGACGCGAAAAGCGTGTGGGATGCTCTGCGCGTCCTCCTTGGATAGACAAATCGCCAACCCTCGGTTTGCCAATAGCATCCTCGCCCCGGGCCTTTTCCAGGTAAAATGCAGGCAGGTGCGTTTTTCTCAGATTAGGAGAGCGTTTTGCTTAGGATCTCGACTCGCATGAAGATATATCACTGTTAAGCCAAGCTGGGTGCGAGTTATTTCCAGACGCTCTCTCTGCAAGGAAATGGTTGTGCAGCCAGATGGTCTTCAAACTGTGTCTCTTCCCAGGTTTTTAAAATCTGGGTAACTGGCATTTGGGATAAATGTCTAGAGAGATTCTCCAGCATCCAAGTCCTGGTTGTCCCAAAGGTGTTTTTTCCAAAAGGTAAATGGACTTTTTGAGCTTTTTTTCCCCCTGCACCCTTTGAGAACGTTTCGCTTCTTCTCCAAGAAGCTTGGCTGACCGGAAGAAGCAGAACTGAAGAAGCTTCTTGGAGGAGAAGCGAAACGTTTTCAAAGGGTGGGGAAAAAAACAAACCAAGAAAGTCCAGCTGCCTTTTGAAGAAAAAAGGGACCTTTAGTTGGGGGCATTTTGGGATAGCAGAAGTGGCAAGAAACAGACCCTTACCCCCCCCCCCCCCCCCAAAAAAAAAAATGAGCTTCAAATATGCAGTTAAGGAAAAAGAACGTAGGGAATGGTTCAAGGATATCAGTCTCAAAATGATTTTATTTGATGAGTGGGAATCTGTCTTTGATATTGGTAGGGAGATCATTCTTGGGATGAGTCAAGCTGAACTCCTGGTGATTCAAGAATTAGCAAAAAAAAAAAATCAGAAGTGATTTACATCCCGTTCTTTTTCTCTGCTTTCGTAAGGCTGGATGGATTTCCATTTCAAGCCATTCCGGCTTTGCTTTGCAAGATGGGTGGTGTGTTCAGAGGGCAATTGCAAAGAAGTGAGATTTCATTTTATGAAAATAAAATGCAAAGCCCAAGATTAAAGGACGGGAGGCTCTTGGGAAACCTGTCCCTCCCCCTCCCCTGCTATTTTACAGCTTTCAGAACGGCTGCAAGGGAGACTAATTTTTTAAAAAAGTATTCTATTACAGATTTATGTATTCAGCATTTCAACAATTAAAAACAGATTTCCATATTTTGCAATGATACTGTAACCGTGTTTAATAACATCTATAATGTAAAGGCATGGATCTCAACATTGTTATGGGGTTTATTTTAAAGAGGAGAATTTATGTAGCTCAGATTTAAACTGCAGTCCTTGATGCTTTCGGTTGTTTGCCTCCTGCAGACGTCTCATTACCTGTCTAGGTAATATCATCACTCCTACTGAATGTGGGGATTTGCTCCCCATTTATATAGAAGCTTGTTTTGTCAGTGTTGAAGAGTATGGTTTTCTCTTTGGCAGTTCCTTGATTAGAGTATTGTTTTCTGCTTGATTGTTAGTCTGGCCTTAATCCCTGCTGATCTGGGTTTTGGTTAGGAATGCGTTCTGGACTTTTTGTTTCCTAGGTAGCTTTTTCATTGCTTCTTTTAAATGGTATCTAAATGTGGATTAGCTCTATGTGTCTATTGACAGCTGGTTTATTTGAATGCCAAGCTTCCAAGAATTTTCTAGCCTTTTTGGATTTAGCTTGCTCTGTTTTATTTCTATCTTTCTATGTTTTCAATGTTTTTTTTTTAAATTTCACCACTTAATGTTAACCTATGCAGTTAACCTTTCCAATTATTTGTAAATAGGACTGGCATTTTTTAAATAGGGCTCTGAGCCAGTTATTAATGTGACCATACATCATCATCATCATCATCATGTCTTTAGTGACATTCACAGCCTTTGGGGCTGGTTGGTAGCTCAACAGCTCGAGTCCTAACCAAGGACCTAGGAACTGTTCAGGTAGCGTCAGAGGATATAAGCTGTTCCAAGTAGGGTGGTTTGTTGCAGAATCAGGGTATTCAAGTCTTATAAATTCAGGATTTAGCTATTGCTCCAAGGGCTTCAATTACAGTTGGGATCACACACCATTTCTTTTTCCAAAGTCGCTCAACTTCAATTTGTAAGTCCCAATACTTCGTGATTTTTTCTTGCTGCGTGTCTACAATTCGTGCATCACCAGGTATTACAATGTCAATGAACCAAATCCTTTTCTTCTCAACTATTGTTATGTCCGGTGTGTTGTGGGCTAAATGCCTATCCATCTGAATTCTGTGGTCCCACATTATTGTTGTTGTTGTTGTTGTTGTTGTTGTTATTATGCATTGTATACATCTTTTGGAGAGAAAAGGGTTACTCAGCCCTCTTTTAGGATAAGGTTGGGCCAAAAATATACAAGTGGTGCTGACTAGGGCAACTTTGGTGATGGGACAGGGTCAAATAAATGAAGTTGGCAGCTGTGATTGTGCAGTTCATGCTTTGTCCCACCATGGATGATGCGCATGTGGAAAGAGACAGGCTGTGCATTCAGAGACAGGCTCAATCAGAGAATCCCCAAACTTGGCAACTTTAAGACTGGTGGACTTCAACTCCTAGAATTCTCCAGCCAGCGTAGGATAACTGGCTGAGGAATTCTGGGAGTTGAAGTCCACCAGGCTTAAAGTTGCCAAGTTTGGGGACCCCTGTTCTCAATCATCCATGGTTCTCTAAGAAGTGCTTTTATCCAAAGGCAACTGGACTTTCTTGGGTGGTGGTGGGGGGGGTTCCTCCTTTGAAAACATTTTGCTTCTCAGAAGAACTGAAGAAGCTTCTTGGATGAGAAGTGAAATGTTTTCAAAGAGGAAAAAAACCCAGGAAGCCCAGTTGCCTCCTGAAAAAAACACCTCTGGATTTGCACTGGGTCCTTGCAACCTGTAGATCCCATGGGATCCTCTGATGGAGCCCCCTTATGAAAGTTGGACAGAGTTGGGGTTTGGTCCGTGCTTGGAGAGGGGCTAGGGCTGAATCTGCCCAACTCTGTTATTAAACCCGTCTGTTTTCTGGTTTTTCAAACGATCTGCTGAACTGTCAACTGAGGGATAGTCTGGTCTCCATCAGTGCTCAAAGCCAAGAAAACATTGACCCAGATTGAAGTAAACCAAATTTACTACAATTATGTTAAGATAATCTTGAGGTTTCCAATTCACCCAGTTCAATAGATTGTGTGAATCCAGTCACTAAAAGTTATGGATATGAAAAGGATATACTGGAAATGCAATACATCCTTCTCTCTCTCCCCTCACTTTCTCTCTCTCTCTCCCTCTCTCTCTCCCTCTCCCTTCCTATCTCTCTCCCTCTCTCTTCCTCTCTCTCCCTCCCTTCCTCTCTCTCCCCCTCTCTCTTCCTCTCCCTTCCTCTCTCTCCTTCTCTCTCTCCCCTCTCTTCTCCCTTCCTCTCTCTCTCCCTCCCCTCCTCTCCCTCTCTCTCCCTCTCTCTCTCCCTCTCCCTCTCTCTTCCTCTCCCTTAGTCTCTCTCTCCCTCCCTTTCTCTGTCTCTCTGCCTCTCTTTCTCCCCTCCCCCTCCCCCTCCCCCTCCCACACTCTTTCTCTCTCCCTCTCCCTCTCTCCCCTCTCCCTTCCTCTCTCTCTCCCCCTCTCTCTTCCTCTCCCTTTCTCTCTCTCTCCCCTCCTCTCCCTCTCTCTCCCTCTCTCTCTCCCTCTCTCTTCCTCTCCCTTCCTCTCTCTTCCTCTCCCTTCCTCTCTCTTCCTCTCCCTCCCTCTCTCTCTCCCCTCCTCTCCCTCCCTTTCTCTCTCTGCCTCTCTTTCTCTCACTCCCTCTCCCCCTCCCCCACTCTTTCTCTCTCTCCCTCTCTTTCTCTCTTCCCCTCCCACCCTCCACCCCCTTTCTCTCCATAACTACCTATCTTATCTACTTATTAATAGATATATTTCAGGATTATGGTTTTGTTTTGACTTTCTAGTTTAGTTTGTGGTAGTGGTGTTATTAAATTATTTTTATTCCTACCATTCCCTTTTTGTTCTCAAAACAGCATAGATTCTTTGGGGGGGAGGGGTTTTCCCTGCTCTCTTCGCCATGTAGCTTTTTTAATGCAGCCAGTTTTTTTTTTTCAAATTATAGGCTTTTTAAAATAATATAGTTACATGGTCACATTGCTTTTCAGTTTATATAATACTATAAACTAAGAGAGTTTTTTCCCCCATTAAGAAATGTTAACTGAGATGTTCTTGGAGGTTTGAGATAGATAGATAGATGGATGGATGGATGGATGGATGGATGGATGGATGGATGGATGGATGGATGGATGGATGGATGGTTGAATGGGTAGATGGATGGATAGATGGATAGATGGATGGATGGATAGATAGATGGATGGATGGATGGATGGATGGATGGGTAGATGGATGGATGGATGGATGGATAGATGAATAGGTAGATAGATGGGTGGGTGGGTGGATAGAGAGATAGAAATAGAGAGAGAGACAGAGAGACAGAGAGAGTAACCAATGCGCTAATTTTTCTTTGGCACAGGGAAATTTCTGGTGAACACAGCCGTGTGTGCGTGAGAGGCTGCATCTTTTCATCTGCTGAGGAGGAGGAGGAACTGCTATGGACCAGCTCCTGAGTCTCCTCTATCTGAACTTCTCAGAGCAGCTGAATCTGCTGGATGAGAACGGCATGTCCTGTGGCGAGTCAGTGGGAAGCAGCACCTTCCTGATCGTGGCGTACAGCGCCCTCATCGCGGTGGGGCTAACAGGCAACCTCTGCCTGGTGTGCGTCATCATCCAGCAGAAGGAGATGAGGAATGTCACCAACATATTCATCGCCAACCTCTCCTTCTCTGACATCCTGGTGTCCCTCGTTTGCATGCCCGTCACCGTCATCTACACCCTGATGGACCACTGGATCTTGGGTGAGGTCATCTGCAAGGTCAGCCCCTTCATTCAGTGCATATCTGTCACGGTGTCCATCCTGTCCCTGGTCTGGATCGCCCTGGAGAGACACCAGCTCATCATCCACCCAACCGGGTGGAAACCGGCGGCCAACCACGCTTATATGGCTGTCGGCCTCACCTGGGTGGTGGCATGCGGCATTTCCCTGCCCTTCCTGTCCTTCACCATCTTGACCAATGAGCCCTTTCAAAACTTGAGCCTTCCCTTTGACTCCTTGGCCAACCACCTGGTCTGCGTCGAGCGCTGGCCCTCCAACCGGCATCGCTTGTCTTACACCACGTTCCTCCTGCTCTTCCAGTACTGTCTCCCGCTGCTGCTCATCCTTGGCTGCTACTTCCGCATCTTCCTACGCCTTCAACGCCGGAAGGACATGGTGGAGCGAGCCAAAGACGGCTCCCGGGCCACCAGCCACCGGAAAGTCAACGTCATGTTGGCTTGCATCGTGGTAGCTTTTGCGGCTTGTTGGTTCCCCCTCATGTTCTTCAATGCCCTTTATGACTGGGACCACCAGAAGATCTCGGTCTGCTACCACAACTTGATCTTCTCCCTCTGCCATCTCACGGCCATGGCTTCCACCTGCATCAACCCCATCATCTACGGGTTCCTCAACAGCAATTTCCAGAAAGAAGTCAAGGCCTTGCTGTATCGTTGCAGCTGCAGTCGGGAGAAGGAGAAGTACGAGACTTTCCCTCTTTCCACCGTCAGTACAGAGGTTTCCAAGGCCTCCCTTCATAGCGAGGGAGGCACCAGTATCCCTGTGTGATGGCTTGGATTCAAGGCCGGGCCTCCCAAGAACAGCCAGTCCTTTCTTCAACACTGGGCCAAGTGTGGATTAGCGCCACCCTTCTGTGTTTTGCAAATCTTCTGCCTGCTATCTTATAACCAAATGTATATCAGGGATCATTTTCAGTTGCTGGGGACCGAGAGAAAGAGAGAGGTAAAGGTTGACAGAAATAGAGAATGATATGGAGGTCGAGAGAACTTAACTTTCTTAGGCCACCAATCAGTGGTGGGATTCAAAAAAAAATTACTACCGATTCTGTGGGCGTGGAGTGGCTTGGTGGGCTTGGCAGGGGAAGGATACTGCAAAATCTCCATTCTCTCCCCACTCCTGGGGGAAGGTTCCTGCAAAATCCTATTCCCTCCCCACCCCATTAACCTGCTTTCCAGCTCTGCTCTCCTGTGCAGGGTAACCAAAGAAGATCCAGCCAATCAGCTGGGACTCAATGGGAGGCAGAGAATGGATGGGGGGCAAGGCCAGTCAGAGGCGGTATTTGCTGGTTCTCTGAACTACTCAACATTTCCGCAACCGAATCTCTAGAAACGGTCTGAACCGGCTGAATACCACTTCTGCCACCAATGCATCGGCAGCTCGAGTATCAAATCTTCTCCTTGTTCCTGAGCTCCAAGTCTTTACCTCAACCCTGGGAGATCTGAAAACTTCTCGGAGAATATAAATATATTGAAATGAATGGCGATTAGGAGGCGTGTTTGGGGGAATTGCATAAAACTTCCTCATATGACCCAGATCTTCACTGATCTTGTCAAGTCGCTTCCCACAGAGAGCATCTATCAGTGACAGTAAATAAAGTTTTCCTGACAACTGAAAGCTTGCACGGCATGCCCAATGTTCTTTTCTGCAACCACAGAACAATATTGGGTATGTTCTGGAATAGAGGGGTTTCCCCCCCACACGCACAAACTTAGCAATTTTAAGATGTATGGACTTCATCTCCCAGAACTGGCTGGGGAACTCTGGGAATTGAAGTCCAGGCATCTTACAAGTTGCCTAATTTGAAAAACACTGTTCCATCCTGTGCTTTTCATTTGAGTGGGTCCTTTATGGAGGTGGGACAGGCATTTGCCTCTACCCCACACCCATGAAGTTGGATAATCGTCCAATATTTTCTGTGGTCTGCCTGGAACATAGAAAAGTCTTAGTTTCCGGACAATCCATTCACTGTGGAAAGAGTTGCACACCGTCAAGAACCTGTCATTGCTTCGTTATGCTAAGTTGCTCTTTTCTCATATGCTTTAGATGAAATTATGGATGGGATAATATCATTAGAAACAGAAAGAGACAACCAGAGATTTTGGTGCCAAAACCAGAAGCCTCAAAAGCATCCTTCCTTTCTCCCGATTCTTAACAATAGCAAAATACTTTCTCCACTGTCTGCTCCCATCCTATCAATGCCGTTAAGCCCTTTAATCTCCATTCTCTTTTTATTTGGAACAATAAATTAAAAGAAAGCCCTTCCATTGGAAAGATATAAAAGATGTTCAATTCTCCTCTTGCATTGCCTGGAAAGTTAGCCCCTTTTAATATAAATTCAGGGCAAAATACATTTCTTTTTCTGTAGGTTGGCATTTATCCTGCATAACCTAATTCGGTGCAGATCACAAAGTTGGCTCGAATGAGTTTGGAACTTTGAACAGCTCTGTCTCACTTCGGCCCCAATTTTTTTCCTTCGTTGCACAAGCGCTTGGGAAATGGTAGGAATGAAATTGTCTGCTTGCCAACTATTGATATGGTGTAATCCAGCTGAGGGCAAGAGGTCTGTCTACTACACTGTGTAAATCAGGACAGGGTGTGTGGCTTTGGAACCACAATCTGTTCAATGGTTAGGAGGAGAAAGCATATTAAAGACGTGAGTTTAATATGTTAATTAAATCACTTAATATGTTAATTAAATCACTCATGTTAACTTACGTTCACCTAAATCATTTCAATTTGATTTAGATTTCAATGCACCCAAATCAAATTTGGTTTTTGCTTTTTTTTCTGGCCCTGGCCTCTCTCAAAGCCTAAATGCAGTTTTCCCATTCCCAAACTTTGCATATTGACTGTGAATCAAGCCAGTGTGCTAGCCAATATTTCCTCCCACTGGAAGGGAACTTCTATCCCTGAAAGGATTTTCCTATTTTTATAAAAGGCAAAGGTTCCCCTCGCACATACGTGCTAGTCGTTCCTGGCTCTAGGGAGCAGTGCTCATCTCTTTTATAAATTTTATTTATTTATCATATTTTATACTCCATTTTAAATTCGCTGGCCACCAGCCTCCCTATCAGGCATTTACATGGTCACTTCAGGCAACAGATTTGCAGTGGCAATGTTATTGCTGGATTTTCACTGCCAAAGATTTCCTTTTTCATATACAGGATATAGAATAACAGAGTTGGAAGGCACCTTGGAGGTCTTCTAGTCCAACCCCCTGCTTAGGCAGGAAACCCTACACTATTTCCAACAAATGTTGTCCAATCTCTTCTTAAAAACTTCCGTAATAAAACGTGGCTGATCCAGAGTGCAAAATTCCTGAATTTGGATGAATTTGGATGATCAGTTCTTTTACTGCAAGCGGAAATTTGCTGATCAACCAATGGAACAGAAGTTGCCCTCGGAAGTTGTGGGAGCGCCATCCCTGGAGACTTTCAAGAAGAGACTGGACTCCCATCGGTCAGAAACGGTGTAGGGTCTCCTGCTTGGACAGGGAGTTGGACTAGATGATCTACAAGGTCCCTTCCAACTCTGATTGTCTGTTATCTGATGATCCCATTCAAATTTTAATCAGGATACTGTTAAGTTTGCCCACCGCTGACTGCATACAGGAAGGAGAGAGACTGCCACGATGGGAGATTTGAGGCCTTAGGTGTTCATGTCTCTTTTTCACATACCCATGCACTCTCTACTGTAATCGTGTCTGTTGTGCTGTGATACAAGGGCACAGATTATGCGCTTTAACTGGCAGCCCTTGGTGGCAGGAGAAGCTTCATCACAGATCCTGGGGGTCCCAGTGAGGAGACCAGCTTGTGCAGCTAAATGAAATGCATTTCTGATCCCAAAACTCAGTCGTGGCAGAGCAGAATTACCCTCCCAGAGGGAGCCACACATTGACGTGCAAATTTTAGACTCCAGCTCCACGCAACCGAAACTGGAAATGCAGCAAGATGGAGAAGCTGAAAACAAGAGAGAATGCTTCCTTCCTGACTCATTTCAAGAGCCACGTTGAGAGCATGGTTGCTAACTGTCCGCCTTTGTCTCAGAAACACAGCATATGTGGCCTCTTAACAGAAAAAACAGTGCTGGAAGGGGGCCTCAGGAGTCTTCTAGTCCAACCCCTGCTCAAACAAGAGACCTTGGATACCTAGTGGGACATTACATGCGATGGGAGAACAACACAAATGATGCCATTTGACAGGAGAGTCAGTTCTAAATTTAATTTTATTGCTTTGGTGGTGAAGGTCCCCACACATTTCTCGGAGGGAGAAAGAAAATGATCTGAACTATGATAGTCTTGGACTTTCTAATTACAAGCTTTAGTAGAATCCATCTTCCTAGCTCAGAGTTCACTGCTCCTTCTAAAATGAAGTCTCATGCTCGTATGAACAGATGTTAGAGCTACACGCAAAGGGGATTTACATGTAATTGTTACCTGCACTGCAAAATACCAAAACAATGTTTTAGAGTCTAAAGACTTTAGACTAAATCGTATTTCACAAGCTTGGCAACTTTAAGGACTGTGGACTTCAACTCTCAGAAATCCCCAGCCAGGCATGCTGGGAGTTGAAGTCCACAGATCTTAAAGCTACCAAATTTGAGGAACTGTTTAGACTGCAGGGGTCTTCAGCCTTGGTTGGCAACTTTAAGACTTATGGATTTGAACACCCAGAAATCCACAAGTCTTAAAATTGCTACGGTTGGAAACCCCTGGTTTAGTGCAGGAGTTGGGAACTATAGCTCTTTTATGACTTGTGGACTTCAACTCCCAGAATTCCCTAGCCAGCAAAGATTTAAAGCCTACACATCTTCAAGCAGCCAAGATTGAGAAACACTGGGTGAATTCTTCTAATCTAAGAGACATTTCTTTTTATGAAATCGTTGCCAGCTTGTTGAAATTGACTTTGTGCACTATTCTTCTTCGGAGCTGTGCTTTTTAATCTGGACTTCTTTCTCTGTGGTTTATGGCTTTAAAAAGAAAACTGAATTGAAGCCAGGATTGTTCGTGTTTCTGGGTTTTCAAACCGGGCAGAAAAATCCACGCTAGGAAATCAAGGGTCTTTTTCTAAAGAGATGAACTTTGAAAGCAACAACCGAGACAAACGGCTCCTGAGAACCTTTGGGATCGAAATTATTACAGGAAGTGGGATTTCATCCACTTTCATGTATTCTCTCAAGTGTGACATTGCTTGATCCGTTTGTCACCTGGCTCTCGTGCCCTGAGAAAAATGCTGCAATATTCGGGACACAAACATTACCCCAGGAATTTTTGCATCCTGATGATTACTATTTTCTTGAGCATGACAAAATCATTGTAAGCAGTGAAGCATTCTAGAATATATGTCTAAGCTAATGGCGTGCTTCCAATCTTCAGTATCTGCCGAATATTGGTAATATAGTAAGGATGGCATCCGGTGGTGGGATTCAAAATTTTTTTACTACCGGTTCCTTGAACATGGCTTGGCTTGGTGGACATGACAGGGGAAGGTTACTGTAAAACAGAGGTCTCCAAACTTGGCAACTTTGAGACTTGTGGACTTCAACTCCCAGAATTCCTGAGCTAACATGATTGGAGGAAGAATTCTGGGAGTTGAAGTCCACAAGTCTTAAAGCTGTCAAGTTTGAAGACCCCTGCTCTATCTTATATGCAGCTCTATCATTCCCCTCTATTGTAGTGGTTTCCTGTATCACATTGCCCTTCTAGGTTTCATCTCTATTGTTCCTGTGATGCATTTCCTGTTCTTGTATTACTCTAAGACAAGGGTCTCCAAACTTGACAGCTTTAAGACTTGTGGACTTCAACTCCCAGAATTCCTGAGCTAACATGATTGGAGGAAGAATTCTGGAAGTTGAAGTCCACAAGTCTTAAAGCTGTCAAGTTTGAAGACCCCTGCTGCAAAATCTCCATTCTCTCCCCACTCCTGGGGGAAGGTTACTGCAAAATCTCCATTCCCTCCCCACCCCACTAACCTGCTTTCCAGCTCTGTTCTCCTGTGCAGGGCAACCGAAGAAGACCCAGCCGATCAACTGGGACTTAATGGGAGGCAGAGAAGAGATGGGTGCAGGGCCAGTCAGAGGTGGTACTTGCGGGTTCTCCGAACGACTCAAAATTTCCGCTACTGGTTCTCCAGAACAGGTTAGAACCGGCTGAATACCACCTCTGGTGGCATCCCTATGGATTCAAGAGGCAAGAGATTTCCCAGCCAATAGTATTTACGTCCTCTTCATAGAATTGCAAAGGCACCAGACATTAATTAGCAAGGAGAAGCGAAAGTTGACTCATTTCCTCTTGACATTTAAGTGATATTTCCAAATATCCTCCAGATTGTGCATGAAGGAGGGTGATGTGCTGAGAAACGAGGAGTCTTTAGCCATCCCCAAGAAGAAATCTGTCCTCTAATCAGCTGGGATGTGTAGAGATCACGCTATCAGGATTCCGGCAGTTGCCCTCATTTAAATCATGAGTCTTGAGCCAAACTTCCAAAACTTCAAAAGGATTTATTGGGAGTTAACATGCCAGCACTGCCTGGGTGTAGCCGACTCTGAGACACATTGTCCCCCTTGACTCTGGTCTTCCCCCACCCCATGGGTGTATCGTAATTCATATCCTCCAATGGGACACATCCATAGCCAAGAGATATCAATCATGCTCTCCAGTTAGAATTTTGCGATGTTTAGGAGAAAAACGAATGTTGCAATTATTGGAGATCAATATTATTTTGAATTAATGGCAGGAGGCAGCATGGACAGGACACTGTATGAATCAGCTCTTTTCCTGAACTCAGAAATCCTTGAACATAATCCAGGGTACATATTCACTTATATCATGTTTCAACCAGCTTATCCATCATGACTTCCTCCCAAATAAATATATTTGGGATGTGGCTTAAGAAGGTACTTAAGGCACTCAATCAAGAGGTCTCTGATGAAGCAAAGCTGTGAAATATAGGAAGTTTTGTTCATTTTTTTTTTAAACAAAAGCAATGTTTTCGGAAATGGTTTGGCAGCATTCTTGTTGTTAAAAAAAAAAATTGTCCGTAGTTTGGGTCTTCCAAGATACTTTACACATGTTTCCTGTCTCAAAATGTTAGAAAGTTTGCCAGTAATTTTTAGAAATTAGTATGATCTGCAGGCCCTCAAAAAACCTGTAGTTTAGCCCTGCACTAAACTAGTCCTTGGTTTATGATCACAATTGAGCCAGAAATTTCTGTTGCTAGGTAAGAAACGTTTGTTAAGTGAGTTTTGCCTCATTCTATGGCCTTTCTTGCCACAGTCGTTAAATGAATCACTGCAGTTGTTAAGTTAGTCACAAAATTTTGGTGCTTGGCAACTGATTCATGTTTATTGTCAGGGCTCTGACAAATTCAAATCATAAATCTCTAGCTGCATCTCTCAGAATAAAAAAAAATTGATTTATTAGGAGTGACCATGTCGGAGTTACCTGGGTGCAGCTGACACTAAGACACATCATTCATTTCCCCCTTGACCCTGGTCTTCCCCTTGCCCCCTGGATGTATATTCTCCAATGGGACACATCCATAGCCAAGAGTCATCAACCATGCTCTCCAATAATAATCTTGCGCGCCAACAGCTTTGGCCGCCTAGCAGTTATCTGAAGCATTTAAGGAATGCTTTCCCTACTCCCTTTCTGCTGGCAACTAAAAAGACCGAAGAAGTATTTTTAGTTGACATTTATGACCGTTGCTGTGTCCCAAGGCCCATATGATGGTCCCCTTCACACCAGCCAAGCCCATGGGGAAGCCAGATTCACCTAACAACCAGGTTATTAACTTATCAACTGCAATGATTCACTTAACACCGGTGTCAAGAAAGGTCATAAAAATGGGGCAAAGCTCATTTAACAACAGAAGTTTTGGGCTCCATTGTGGTCGTAAGACGAGGATGACCTGTACTGACATCCAGCTATGACATATCTGCTTTCAAAGCATGAGAGGGGATTATTTTTCTCTTTGCTGAAGTGAATGCATAAGGCAAGAAATACCATTTTACCCTGGCAGCAAAATATTTCAGGCCAACCTTTGCGAGACAAAATGGTTAGTTTTAGTGTTCTAAAAACAACAACGGTCCTTTCCTCCTGTTTGAAACTAGAAATTCTTTCCCGAACTCCCTTTACGAAGTTCCCCAAAGCTTCCTGACAAAATCTTGATGGATTCTTCCACCAGTTCAGTGATCCTATTTCCCTCCAACGAGAGAGCCCAGAAGTTTGCAGTTTTAGAGAAGATGGCCCTAAGTCCAACCAGAACCAGAGCTCCATGGGCCAAATGACAGAAAAATTTGGTTCTCAGGCAGGGGTGGGATTCAAAAAACGCTGCCCAGTGGCTGGGTGGGCGTGGCCATGGTGGGCGTGGCCACAGAACTTCCAGGATGGCCATTGCTTGCCTTCCCCAGAGTCCGGAGGCTTCCCTCGGGCCTCTGGGAGAGCAAAAACTGCCTATCCCGGGCTCTGGAGGCACACCGGAACCCAGAAACAGGCCCATTTCCAGATTTTCGGTACCTCCAGAGGGTCCATTCTTCCCCCTCCCAGAGCCTCCACACAGGCCCTGCACTTACCTGCATTGAAAATGGGCTGCATGGAGACTCCTGGGAGGGGCGGGGCAAGGTGTGCAAGGCCAGCCAGTCGGTTCAAATACAGTTCGGTGAACCAGATGCAAATTTAACCAGTTGCAAATCCGGTTCAACCGAACCAGTCCAAACCTGTAGAATCCCACCACTCTCTCAGGGCAGAAGTCAGGGGTGACCAGGGGTGAGATTCTACCAGATTGGACCAGTTCTATAGAACCAGTTGTTACGATTCTGCCAAATTCGGAGAACCAGCAAATCGCACCACTGGCCTGAGAGCAGAGCTGAACCTTCCTTAGGACTGAAGCTTCTATTTTTCAGTGCAGACTCAGACAGCAGATTGCAGAAAAGTAGATCTCTGAGTGAATCTGTGATTATGTGAGCAACTCAGTCTGCCTGCCTATTTTGTCTTGTTTTGGGTAAAAAAAGTTGCTCTTTTTTTAATAAAAAAATTCAATATTTACATAAATATTTACAATATTTACATACAAGCCATGCCCAGCCAGTCACATGACCACCAAGCCACACCCACAAATTAGGCCATGCCCACAGAACTGATTGTTAAGAAATTTGAATCCCACCCCAGGGCAATATTTCAGGTGACATTTCTATCTCATAATCGACTCGACCACCCAACTTCTAATCCTCATATCAATTTTCTTTCCAGCATCCAGCCAGAGTGGATTTTTTTTTTTTGTATGTTTAATGTAAGATTTCTTTGATGTTTGGATGATGATGATTATTGTACACAATTTTTGTTATTATGGGATTATATGTTTTTCAATTTCCTTTATCTTGCATTTTATTCTTGCGGATAAAGCGTAATAAACCTATATTAAGAAAAAAGTCAAGATGGTGACTGCAAGTGTGCAATTGAATACTAAAAATTGGTGGAGTTTTATTTCCACCCTAATGTTCTCCCTGCCTTCTTGGACACGCTCTGGACTGAGATGCCTGAACTGCTCAAAGGAAGACTTTTATATATGAAATGGAGTTTTCTTGTACTCTTTGCCTCAATTGTAAGAATACTAATATTCGAGAGGAAGTGTCATAGAACTGGTTGCATTACTGTATATGGTATTTTTTTATTCTGCTGCAAGACAAAAATAAAATAAAACATCCTGCACTTTCAAATTTGCTTCCTCTCTGTGGGCTTTGTAAGTGTTCTGACCCAAACCTTGTTCCAAGGAAGCAAACACCAAACAGAGGTAACAGCAAAACCTTTTAATGATTCTTTACGAATTCCGTTCCTTCCCAGTTAAAAGGCTGTTTCAAACTAATTGTCTCTGATAAGAACGAGCCTTGCCAAGGTTGTGCAAGGCTGCCAAGAACACTAGATAAAGTTGCCAAGAAATATTTCAAACACAAATAGTGTCCAAACACAAACTAAGAGGGTCCGAACATCCACGAGGCTTGAGTGCAAAAACTTCTTTGCTTCCTGCAAAGAACTCCAGTTTCTCAGCTGGCTTTTATCTCTTAAGGGAGGGGCCATCACCTTGCAGCCTTATTCCCAAGTCACCCGTGATGCTGCAGCTGCTCTTTCCTTCGAGCAGCCCTATGCGCACGCGCACTGGTCACAGGCTCCTCGGGGAACTCTTCATCGCTGCTGCCAGCCTCCACGATCTCCGAAGGTAGCACTCCACTCCCTGATGGTCCTGGCCCCATCCCTGCATCACATGCAGGCCCCTCATCCGAGTCCTCGCTCTCCGAGACCTCAGCTGTCCGCCTCTGCTGCCAGCGAACCACAACAAAAACATTCTGCCCTTTCAATTTGCTTCCTCTCTGTGGTCTTTGTAAGAGGGTATAAAGGGTTGTTTATTAAGGGGGCCTTGTTTAATGGAGTGCCCAGTCTTCAAAATTATTTCCAAACATCATCATCTTCATTTAATGAACCCACAATCCCTTGCCAGGTGGTGTCGGGGCAACTGAATGGAGGTGAGTGTTTACTGGCTGGATGCCTTTCCTGTCTCCGATGCGGAGTTTTCTTCAGCAGATATATCCTCAGTGTGTCCAGAGAGAGAAATATCCGCCTGTACCTAGGATCGAACTCACAGCCTCCTGATTGTGAGGTGAGAACTCCACCTCTAGACCACTGCACCACTCCAAAATTATTTCCAAACATGAAAGGGGGAATGTTCAGGTAAAAAACAGATGTGCCTAGCCTTGGCAGCTTTAGGACTTGTGGACTTCCAGAATTCCCCCAACCAGCCACAGATCTTAAAGTTGCCAAGGTTGCACACCCCGGTTCTAGAGGGAAGGTTGCAACTTTGGGGCCAACAGGCCAACTGATTATCCTGAAAACAGCAGGTAGTAGAAGAGAACATCAAATAAGCCCAGATGGACATTTTAGACACATCTCTGGATCTATAGGAACTCTTGTTGATCAACAGGATGTTTTCCAGAAGCTCATTGCAAAGGTCTGAAAAATGCTGGGTTTGAAGAGAATTCAATTTTCAAACCTGCACACCTCTGCAGGATTGGAACTGGCAAACATTTCCCTTCTTTGGTTTGGTTCCAAGATATTGAGCATGTAGACACAGTTGGCATGATGATTCCTGCCAGAGCAGAGAAATACTAATTTCATATTATTATTATTATTATTATTATTATTATTATTATTATTATTATTATTATTATTATTATTATTATTATTATTATTATTTTCTTATTCTTCTTTCTTCTTCTCCTTCACTATTCTTCTTTCTTCTTCTTCATCTCCTCCTCCTCCTCCTCTTCTTCTTAAGAAGAGTTTGGACAGCCATTGGTGAGAATAGTATGGGGTCTGCAGCTTAACCAGTGGGTTGGACTAGAAGACTTCTAAGGTCCCTTCCAACTCTTGTTATTCTGTAATTCTGTCAATGTAATCTCTGCATAATTTTTCTTTGGTTGGTGTGAGTTGGGCCCCATGATTAGTGAGTTCACAAGCGGCCCCCTTTCTATGGATGAAGAAAGGTTGGCTAGGGAAATTGACGGCCTGGATTGTAGCCAAAAAGAGCTGGTCAAGGCTCTTCAAGTCCAGGCTCATAAAATGTCATAAAATATCATAAAATAAAACTCTGTCAAGGACCTTGGAGTACTCATCTCTAATGATCTAAGTGCTAGAGCCCACTGTAACTACATAGCCCAAAAGGAGTTAAGAGTTGTTAACCTATTCTTACGTAGCTTTTTTTCTGGTAATATCACACTACTAACTAGAGCATACAAAACATTTGCTAGACCAATACTTGAATACAGCTCATCAGTCTGGAACCCACATTACGTATCTGATATTAACACAGTTGAGAAAGTCCAGAAATATTTCACAAGAAGAGTTCTCCACTCCTCTACTCGTTGCAGAATACCTTATGCCACCAGACTGGAAATTCTAGACCTAAAAAACCTAGAACTACGCCGCCTTCGGTCTGATCTAATTATAGTATATAAAATCATACATTGCAATGACTTACCTGTCAATGAATACTTCAGCTTCAACCATAACAACACAAGAGCAAACAATAGATACAAACTCCAGGTTAATTGCACCAAACTTGATTGCAGGAAATACGACTTCAGCAACAGAGTGGTCAATGTCTGGAATACTCTACCTGACTCTGTGGTTCCTTCCCCAAACCCCAAAAACTTTAACATCTTAGACTGTCTACTATTGACCTCACCCCTTTCCTAAGAGGTCTGTAGGGGGTGTGCATAAGCGCACCAACGTGCCTACCGTCCCTGTCCTATTGTTTCTTTTATTTTTTTCTTGTATGTATCCATAACTATGTTTTTACTTATACCTATTATCTTGTAAACAATTGACAAAGTAAATAAATGCTAAAATGGACTTCCCCCAAAAGCAGGAAAAAAAC
Organism: Bungarus multicinctus; assembly: GCA_023653725.1. Lineage (NCBI taxonomy): Eukaryota > Metazoa > Chordata > Lepidosauria > Squamata > Elapidae > Bungarus > Bungarus multicinctus. The sequence continues at coordinate 3,226,499 of CM042837.1, read as the reverse complement.
TCCCCTTGTCACGACTCGTGGCTCGTGGAGTCGGGGCTGATGGAGCCGAGCGGATGCCGCCTATGGGCACTGGCCGGATGCCCTTCCTTGACACCACGTGGCGTTCGCAGCAGAGGTTTTTTTTCTTTGCGCCCAAGGGAGAGAGAAACATCTGCCGCTACCTAGGATCGAACTGTGAGCCTCCCCAGCACAAGGCAGTTCGCTATGCAGCTAGGCCACCACGCCGCTCGGGAGAAAGGAGCAGATTTTTGACTGAAGTATCTATCGGTCAGGACCTTGGAGAGTTCTGTGTTGCTTTGGCTCCTGGAAGGAAGGGGGGACCCCATTCTGGGCTGCGCTAAGAGACTCCCCGCCTCAAAGCAGCCCCAAATCCTCATGTCTCTCTCCGGCTCACCGACGGCACTGCAGCTGGAATACAACCTACAATTCTGGGCCTCACCTTCTTAGATGGATAGCATCCAAGAGAATCCTGGAGTGGCCAAGTGAGATTGGACACACCAGGGATTTGTCTCCGGGCCAGAAGGTCTCAGGGTACATACAAGCAACGAGGGATCAATCAGGATCATAATCATAACAGAGAAACTTCATAAATCAGAAGATGTTGACAAGTTACAACAGGATTCTTGTTGTAGTAATAGCAGTATTAGTATCAGTATTAATAATAGCAGTATTAGTATCAGTATTAGTAGTAGCAGTATTAGTATCGGTATCAGCACTTCTTTTTCTGCTTCTGCTTCTGCTTCTGCTTCTTCTGCTTCTTCTTCTTCTTCTTCCTCCTCCTCCTCTTCCTCTTCCTCTTCCTCTTCCTCTTCCTCTTCCTCTTCTTCTTCTTCTTCTTCTTCTTCTTCTCCTTCCACATTCATCAATAGACATTGCCAATCATGTTGGCCATCCTATTTTTATCAACAGTCACACAAAAAAGTGCTACTGAGTTTTGTACAAACTAATCCCTTAGATTTTGGAGCCATGATGTTCTTCTTCTGCCTGGACCTTGTCTGCACCTCCAATCTTTCCCTGGAGGATTAAGTGAAGGATGCCCTATTTTTCTGAGTGTCACATCCCATATCTGAAATATTCTAACTTTGGCTTTTTAATGGTTTTGATTATTTCCCTTGGCTTTCCCAGGCAGCTTATCACCTCCTCATTTCTGATTTTGTCAACCCAGCTTATCCGTAGCAGCCGCATGTAAATCCACATTTCAAATGCGTCGTCTCTTCAAGTGGTTTTCTGTCCGAGACCAACCATCTTTTATTCTTGTTCTCATTTTTCTTTGACTAATTATAATAAATAAACAAACTCTCCACTCCGTAGAGCAGGATAGAAAAGACACAGCATCTGACAAGCTTGGTTTTCAATTTTAGGCTGATGTCGTGACTGCAGAAGAGCTTTTCCATTTTTTTCATGCTTTTTCTGTCCTTGTCTTTACTTCAGGGTTGCATATTTCAGGGTCAACTAAAGTCCTGGATCTGACTTGATTTATCTGCATGATTCACAAGATTGAAAATCCCGGAGTTAGCCAGCCTCCTGAAATTATTCCAAACCCTCAGCATGTGCCTGATTAAGCAATTGTAGCCTGCAAATAAATTGCTCTGTATGGGCACTAGATCCAGCCAATAACCTCCAGAATAGTTAAAGAAAGCTTTCTAAAAGTCTTAGGAGGTTTCAATCTGTTCTTGACTGGAGGAAAATCTGCCCAAAATACATAAACAGAGAATTAAGGTTGCCCAGAGCCTCTGACCCTGAAAACGAAGCTATGGTTCTGCAAACAATAAGATTTCCATAGTAGAGACAAGCCTTGCCCAGCTGGTTTTCTTGAAATGTGTTCAAATGAGTCACCAACATTCCTAGGCAGTTTGATCAAGCTGGCTTGGAATTCTGGAAGTCTAACCTATCTGCAAAACAACAGCTTAGCTAATGCGAATGTAAATTTTGCAGAAAAAGTCTAATATCTAATGGCGAGGGGCAATTTAAGGATAACTGGCTCACTGCTCAGCAGGCAGAAGAGAGGCTCCCAAACACGTGCATATAAATAATATATTAAATATATTAATGTTGTGGGTGTTAATAAATGTGGAAAGGACATGAGCACAGCAATATAAAGATTAGGGGAGGAGATGCAGTTTGACTTGGAAAGAATACATAGATAAGGAATGAATGAATGAATGAATGAATGAATGAATGAATGAATGAATGAATGAATGAATGAATTCTTGCAAATTAACTTTTTTTTTCATTGTCAGAGGATGCTAACCAATGGCTTCTCGAAAAACAGCCATTGTTAGTGAACCTATTTATGATGCTGATCCCTTTATTTCCCTGGGACATCTTTGTCTCTTTATGAACATAAAAGTTGAAAAAAAGGAGAAAGAGAAGAAATTGATAAGCAAATTGCAAGGTGAGAAAGGAACTCTACAGTATCAAAACGACAGCAAAAAATAAAATAAAATTCAGGGGTTCTATAGAAAACTGTATGACCAAGAAAATGTCTTGAGGCAGAGTTCCAAGCTCTTACATCTTATGTTCTTAGATCAAAGGTTTCCAAACTTGGCAACTTTAAGACTTTAAGACAGAATTCTGGGAGTTGAAGTCCACAAGTCTTAAAGTTGCCAAGGTTGGAGACCCCTGTCTTAGATCAAAAGAATTTGTGTTTAGGGAACGTCACAACAAAAACTCTTTCCTTTCATCTTCATAACAGCCTTCATTAACCTCGTGTTTTTAGTTGAGCTAAGACTGCAGAGCTGGCTCCCTTCGTTTGGGAAGAAACTCTGGTTTTTAGCCTCATGCCTTAATCTCTTGACAAAACTGGCTCTCTTGTTACCTTCCTTACCTTTTATCCTTGTTGCCCTTCCCTGTCCTGCTGTATGTAGTGTGGCACCCGGTAAAATAGGGCATCCTTCACTTAATTCTCCAGGGAAAGATTGAAGGCAAATGAGGTCCAGGCAGAAGAAGATCATCATGGCTCCAAAATCTAAGGGATTGGTTTGGATAACACTCAGCAGCCCTTTTTCATGTGGCTGTTGATCAAAATAGGATGGCCAACATGATTGCCAATGTCTGATGATCGATATAGGAGGAGAAGAGGAAGAGGAAGAGGAGGAGGAGGAAGAAGAAGAGGAGGAGGAGGGGGAAGAAGAGAAAGAAGAAGAGGAGGAGGAGGAGGAAGTAGGAGAGGAGGAAGAGGAAAGGAGGGGGGAAGAAGAGGAAGAAGAAGAAGAAGAAGAAGAAGAAGAAGAAGAAGAAGAAGAAGAAGAAGAAGAAGAAGAAGAAGAAGAAGAAGAAGAAGAAGAAGAAGAACTACTGATACTGATACTGATACTACTACAACAAGAATCCTGTTGTAACTTGTCAACATCTTCTGATTTATGAAGTTTCTCTGTTATGATTATGATCCTGATTGATCCCTCATTGCTTGTATGTACCCTGAGACCTTCTGGCCCAGAGACAAATCCCTGGTGTGTCCAATCTCACTTGGCCACTCCAGGATTCTCATGGATGCTATCCATCTAAGAAGGTGAGGCCCAGAATTGTAGGTTGTATTCCAGCTGCAGTGCCGTCGGTGAGCCGGAGAGAGACATGAGGATTTGGGGCTGCTTTAAGGCGGGGAGTCTCTTAGCGCAGCCCAGAATGGGGTCCCCCCTTCCTTCCAGGAGCCAAAGCAGCACAGAACTCTCCAAGGTCCTGACCGATAGATACTTCAGTCAAAAGTCTGCTCCTTTCTCCCAAGCGGCATGGTGGCCTAGCTCCATAGAGAACTCCCTTTTGTTGAGGAGGCTAACAGTTCGATCCTAGGTAGCGGCAGATGTTTCTCTCTCCATCCGGCCAGTGCCACAAGACGGCATCCGCTCAGCTCCATCAGTCCCGACTCCTTGAGAAGCGAGTTTTTTCCTGCTTTTGGGGGGAGTCCGTTTTAGGAGCCTGGACTTGAAGAGCCTTGACCAGCTCTTTTTGGCCACAATCCAGGCCGTCAATTTCCCTAGCCAACCTTTCTTCATCCATAGAAAGAGGGCCGCTTGTGAACTCACTAATCGTGGGGCCCAACTCACACCAACCAAAGAAAAATTATGCAGAGATTACATTGACAGAATTACAGAATAACAAGAGTTGGAAGGGACCTTAGAGGTCTTCTAGTCCAACCCCCCCCGGTCAAGCAGGAGACCCTATTCTATTCTGACTCTTCTTAAGAAGGATTTAGGGCAAGGGGTCTTCAAACTTGACAGTTTTAAGACTTGTGGACTTCAGCTCCCAGAATCCCTCCCTCCAGTCAAGTTAGCTCAGGAATTCTGGGAATTGAAGTCCATAAGTCTCAAACTTGCCAAGTTTGAAGACCCTTGATCTATCCTATCTATTTTATCTCTTTCTCTCTATCCTATCTCTCTATCTATTCTACCTACCTACTTACCTATCTATTCTATCTTTCTCTCTCCTTCCCTCTATCTATCTATTCTATCTATCTCTTTCTTTCTATCTATCTATTCTACACCTCTTTCTCTATCTATTCCAGGGGTCTTCAAAACTTGACAGCTTTAAGACTTGTGGATTTCAACTCCCAGAATTCCTCTTCCAGTCATGTTAGCTCGGGGATTCTGGGAGTTGATGTTCAAACTTGTATAGTTTGAAGACCCTTGGTTTAGGGCAAAAGACAAGGCATTTGATAATATTATAACCCAAAGAGAAACGCAACTTGTCTCGACGTAGAAGTAAAATCTGCTATCTATTGATGAGTATTTTCAAAGCCTCTGCTGCTTTCTTTTCTTGTTATTCTTTCCCTTTTAAAGCAGGTTTTTGCTGCCACTTTGGAGCGGCATCTCCCCAAAAATTCAGATCCTCCCCCCAAATTTACTCACTCCAAGCATTCTTTAAAAGCCAAATTTTTGGGGGGTTGAGAGAAGTGCTTTACACCGCAGGGGGATGTGCTACTGTGTCCCCAGAAAGTTTTCTTTTCTTCTTTTATAACTTGGAGAAGTTGTTCAGAGTCACTTTGCTGTTGTGTGGCCTGGAAATGTAATATTTAAACAAAGAAGAATCTGTCCTACACACTATTTAGCACATTGGTAAAAAAATAATAATAATCAGTATACCAAATGCAAGCTAGGTGGATATGACTTCGTTGATGACCCTCACTCTGCCAAGGACCTTGGAGTACTCATAGCCAACGACCTAAACACCAGAGCTCAGGAAATCTTTCCACGTTGATTTTGTTCCCTGCCTGGTTTTTGAATCGTGACCTGATTCAAAAATCGGGTGGATTTTTTGTTCGCCACCCAATTTTACTACCGAGGTTCCGTGGTCCATTTCTGACTTCTCCACTGGTTCTTGGGCAGGGGTGTCAAACTCAATTTCATTGAGGACCGCATCAGGGTTGTGTTTGACCTTGGTGGGGCCAGTGTGAGTGTGCCCAGAATGAGCATGGCCAGATCGATGTCATTCATGGGGGGGGGCGGGGGGCGGCTGTGGGAGGCCGAGAACTCTGCCCGCGACAACAGAGCCCTCCTGAGTGCTGTTTTCACTGGCGAAGGCATCGCGGGTTGGTCCTTCACTGTTTCCAAGGCATCCCCCACAGGCTAGATTAAGCACCCCGCGGGCCAGGTGTGGCCCCCGAGCCTTGAGTTTGACACCCCTGTTTTTGGGCTTCACAAGCCCAGAGAAAATCATTCAGTAAGCCAAGATGAGCCACAGTGGTGCAGTGGTGAGAGTGCGGTACTGCAGGCTGCTTCTGCTGGCTGCAGGCTGCCTGCAATTTGGCAGTTCGATTCTCACCAGGCTCCAGGTTGACTCAGCCTCCCGTCCTTCCAAGGTGGGTAAAACAAGGAGCCAGATTGTTAGGGAGCAAGAGGCTGACTCTGTAAACCGCTTAGAGAGGGCTGTAAAGGATTATGAAGCGGTATATAAGTCTAAATGCTATTGCTCTTCCTCCCTCCCTCCCGTCCTCCTCCCTTTCCTCCTTTCATTCCTTCCTCCCTCCCTCCTTTCCTCCCACCCTCTTTTCCTCCCTCCCTCATCCTTCCGTCCTTCTAAAGTGGGTAAAATGAAGACCCAGACTGTGGGGAGGGCAAGAGGCTGACTCTGTAAACCGCTTAGAGAGGGCTGTAAAGGATTATGAAGCGTTATATAAGTCTAAATGCTATTGCTCTTCCTCCCTCCCTCCCTTCCTCCTTCCTTTCCTCCTTTCATTCCTTCCTCCCTCCCTCCTTTCCTCCCTCCCTCATTCTTCCATCCTTCTAAAGTGGGTAAAATGAAGACCCAGATTGTGGGGAGGACAAGAGGCTGACTCTGTAAACCGCTTAGAGAGGGCTGTAAAGGATTATGAAGCGGTATATAAGTCTAAATGCTATTGCTCTTCCTCCCTCCCTCCCGTCCTCCTTCCTTTCCTCCTTTCATTCCTTCCTTCCTCCCTCCCTCTTTTCCTCCCTCCCTCATCCTTCCATCCTTCTAAAGTGGGTAAAATGAAGACCCAGATTGTGGGGAGGGCAAGAGGCTGACTCTGTAAACCACTTAGAGAGGGCTGGAAAGCATCATGAAGCAGAGACTTAAAGGGCCATTGCTATTGCTACCATGCACTTTCTTTGCAATTTTTAGAAATGGAGAACAGTTGCATCATTAGCATTCCATGGCATGCCTCCTGCTACTTCTGGGAGTTATGAAAGACGAAGAATTGTACTGCTTTTCTGATGGCCTGCACCTTCTGAAGCTCCCTCCCATCCTTGGTTTCAACATTCTCTTTTCAAGAAGTACAAAAGCCAATTTTTTTTTCTCCCTTAATTTATGGGCATCCTTCCAAGCTGCCCGCGAGGGTTGACGGAGGGCCGCGGGACCGAAGCGCGCAATCCCAAACCGGTTGTTATACCAGCAGCATCCCACCCCTGGGGTCAACCTGTTTTCCAAGGCACCTGAAGGCCAGACAAGGAATAACGGATGGAAACTGAATAAGGAGAGAGATTCAACTTAGAAATAAGGAGGAATTTTCTGACAGTGAGAGCAATCCACCCATGGAATAGAAGTTTTTTTAGAAGTTGTGGGAGCTTCATCCCTGGAGGCTTTCAAGAAGATCCTGGACTGCCATCTGTCAGAAATGGTGTAGGGTCTCCTGCTTAGGTGGACCCCACAATCTGGGGTCTTCATTTTACCCACTTTAGAAGGACGGAAGGATGAGGGAGGGAGGAAAAGAGGACTAGATGACCTACAAGGTCCCTTCCAACTCTCTTAATCTGTTAGATTTGTTAGTCTCAGAGCTGCCAAGGTTGTACACCCCTGAGTTAGATTATGAACTACAAAAACTGGCTGGGGAATTCTGGGAGTCAAAGTCCACAAGTTTTGGAGGAGAAGAGGGCCCCAATTTATTCTCCAAAGCCCCTGAAGGCCAGACAAGGAACAATGAATGGAAACTGACCAAGGAGAGATTCAACCTGGAAATAAAGAGAAACTTTCTGACAGTGAGAACCATCAACCCATGGAACAGAAGTTGCCTTTGGAAGTTGTGGGAGCTTCATCAGTGGAGGCTTTCAAGAAGAGACTGACAGAAATGGTATAGGTTCTCCTGCTTGGGCAGGGGGTTGGACTAGATGCCCTACAAGGTCCCTTCCAACTCTGTTAATCTGTCTACCTACATTGTATCCCACTTCAATTCAGTCAGTTGCACTTCAAGCATCCAACGGGAAGCTTGTGAGACCTGCAGCCCCAAAGCTTCCACGTTTCTACCTTGAAGCCGCTGAGCATCCCTTCTGCACGGTGTTTGGGCCTCAACCAATGCTTTGTGCGCCTTCCTGTGCTGAAATCCAAGCTTTGGAGTTTGCCTGGAAACTCGCCGGATGCAGCATGCAGGTGCCCAGGGAAGAAAGGAGGGAGGGAAGGGAAGGAATTCTTTGTTTTCCCTGCAATTCCTGGAGAAAACAAGGCCGAAGAATACGCGTTGCTGACGTGGGGAGCAGCTTCCAGGTCCCGTCAGCTGCGTCCTCAGCCGACATTTTTATTCAGGAGCTGCATTCTTGGAGGCAGAAGTTGGCTGAGAAAGGAAGGGAGAAAACAGTTAGAGGAATGAGGGGGAGAAGAGAGCTGGCTTTCTCAAGGACAATCCTTCCTCTACCAGCTGGCAAGGTTTCCAGAGTAGAAATTCAGACCTGAATGGAAGTCCACATTTTGGAGACTAAGCAAGGCAGGAAGGTCAGATCCAAATGTCCCCCACTACAGCATTCAATTCCAATATCAGGCTCAGCATTCTTCTAACTTTTTTTTAAAAAAACAATGTTGGCCTATTGTAAGCCTAACAGGAAATCTTACAGCTCTCTGAGAAATAAGGAGGCATTTACTGACAGGGAGAACAATCAACCTGTGGAACAGAAGCTGCCTTCAGAAGTTGTGGGAGCTTCATCACTGGAAGCTTTCAAGAAGAGACTGGATTGCCATTTGTCAGAAACGGTGAAGGGTCTCCAGCTTTGGTGGCGGGTTGGACTAGATGACCTACAAGGTCCTTTCCAACTCTTGTTAATCTGTTAGATCTGTTAGTCTTAGAGCTGCCAAGATTGGACACTCCTGAGTTAGATTATGAACCTCAAAAATCTAGGGAAGAGAAGGACCAGGGGAGACGGGATAGCAGCCTTCCAATATTTGAGGGGCTGCCCAGAGAGAAGGAAGGGGTCAAGCTATTTTCCAAGGGACCTGAAGGCCAGACAAGGAATAATGAATGGAAACTGAACAAGGAGATAGATTCAATCTGGAAATAAGGAGGAATTTTCTGACAGTGAGAACAACCAACCAATGGAACAGAAGTTGCCTTTGGAAGTTGTGGGAGCTTCATCCCTGGAAGCTTTCAAGAAGAGACTGGACTGCCATCAGTTAGAAATGGTGTAGGGTTTCCTGCTTGGGCAGGGGGTTGGACTAGATGACCTACAAGGTCCCTTCCAATTCTGATTATTATCTGTTAATCTAATCTATATGGTTGTCGGTCATAAAGCTGACAGGTGAAGCAGGAACTGGAATATTTAACTTGGACATTAACTGAGAGATGAAGTGTGATGGTCTTTACCTGTATCGTTGTTTTCAGGCTACCCCTGGTTATCAATGAATTTATACTCAGAAAGTCACTCTAAAAGCAAGCATTCCTGTAAGCTAACCAAAACGAGGCAAAACCAAAAAAAAATATTTATATTCTGTTCCTTCCCGTTGCATCACTCCCTGCTGGGGCGCAAGTCCAACTACAATAAAAACTTAATGAATTAAGAAGTAAACAGCATGTAAAATTACACAAAAGCAATAGGATCAACCAGGGCTGCGCTATATTTACTACCACAATAAAATGTAACGCTGGCAATTATGAAATCCTAAGCCCACTGACCCCCTACTTTCCTAATATGTCCCTTGTAGGATACCGTAGACTAATAAACACTAGTCTACAAGTTATATCTGCCACTAAAAGGCACAGCTTCAAATGCACACGTTGTGAATGCTCCAACACGGGAGGTTTTGAAGAAGAGATTGGACAGCCATTTGTCTGAGACGGTATACTATAGAGTTTCCTGCCTGAGTAGAAGGTTGGACTAGAAGACTTCCAAGGTCCCTTCCAACTCTGTTATTCTGTTATTCTTTTTGTACAGTAGGAACCCTACAGTACATGTGTTCCTAGAAACCCTTCCTCAAGTTGGCTTATGGCAGTGGTGGCTAACCGTTTTGGGCTCCTGTGCCAACAATTCTATTCTAATTCTAATTAATTCTAATTCTAATTAATTCTAAATTTAATTCTATTCTAGCACAGTTACATGCCAACACAATTTCCAGGAGTGACTCCTAAAAACCTGTAAGCAGAATAGGCTACCCTTAACCCAGCCTTCTCTTATTCCTTCTCTGTCTTTCACATATCCACACCACAGGCTCTCTGCTGCAACCCATCCATCAGGGCTACAGGAAACAGGTGCATTTCCTTCCCTCAGAAATCCATTGATTTCACATTTGAAAACATCCTCCCATGATGAATCTCTGCAAAAGGCAGCCTCCCCTAATCTGATGCCCAGCCTGGATTTACTGGATCCCGGTACTCATCATTCATAGCTGAATAACCTTAGGGAAAGTTGCCAGAAAATGGCCCAGTTTGTCTTAGATTATGAACCACTGTTGCCAGACCAAAATGGGGACCCAACCTGGAATTCATCCATCATGGATTAAACTATTTCCAGATATTTTTTTTAGAATTACTGTTATGATTTTTTTCCTCCCCCTGCAACAAGATTGGATTGGAGACTTTTGTCTTGGAAAGTGATGGCTCAGCTCTTAACCCCCCCCCCCCCCCCCAAACTGCCTACTGCTGTTTGATTTCAATCGAGGACAGGTGGGCTATGAATATTTCAAAGAACCATGAATAAGTAACAGCGCAGTCATGAGAGAAGTAAATTTCAGCTGTCAGAAGATGAATCAAGGAGTTAAGAGCTAGTTGGAAAAGATAAATGGGCCTAATTCAATCAGAGCAGAGACGTGGAAGAACCTGCCCGTTGCATCAATGCTTCTTAGTCACAACCACCAACCCTTTCCCTCGCCCTAAAATGGACTGCGAGAGAAGTTGTTGAAGTTTGCAATCCGGTCTCCATGGTGATGCTTCAGTCTTGTGTTTGCCAGGCGTGGGTGGGGTTACCTGGGCAAAGGGATGGGTGCATAAATATCAACATACCTGAAGAGGCTGACCTAGCCTGGTTGTCATGGAACCCAAAGGAGCATCTTCTGCAAAGGAAGGGTTGTCATAGCAACAGCATTGTCTGTATGGTACCCGGCGTGCCATTCTTTTCTCTCCATTTAAGCTACACTGGGGCTGGTGGAGTGGGGAAGGAGGAGATCCTAAAATTTTGGCATGTGTGTATGCATTAGGAGATGACCAGAGGTGGGGTTTTTTCCCTGCAGCTTTCATCAAAGAGGCATTTTTCTCCAGGTAGGGAAGCTAGCTAGGGAACTCAGCAGTGATGAGACCAAATATCAGGCAGAAAACAATATCCTAATTAAGGAACTACTAAGGAGAAAACCACATACTCACCAACATTGGCAGGCAAGCAAATGTATATAAACAGAGAGCAAAACCCACACTCCCATGCATTGATGATGTTACCTAGTTGGGTAATGAAATGTCTACAAAAAAACCCACCAAGCTCAAAGACCACCAAGGACCCCACAGTCGTTGTCATCCTCCTCCTCCTCCTCCTCCTCCTCCTCCTCTTCCCCAACTTCTCCTTTCCCTGCATTCTGCAAGCCTAATTCCCTTCTAGCTCTGATAATGTTACCTAGTTGGGTAATGAAACGTCTGCAAGAAAATAGCCAAACTCAGAGAGCATCAAGGACCCCACACGTCCTCTTCCTCCTCCTCTTCCTCCTCCTCTTCCTCCTCCTCTTCCTCCTCCTCTTCCTCCTCCTCCTCCTCCTCCTCTTCCTCCTCCTCTTCCTCCTCCTCCTCCTCTTCCTCCTCCTCTTTGAAAGTTACAACAATTAATCAGTGGAACAACTTGCCTCCAGAATTCTCCAACACTGGAAATTTTTAAGAAGATGTTGGATAACCATCTGTCTGAAATGGTGTAGGGTTTCCTGTGTAGGCAGGGGGTTGGACTAGAAGACCTCCAAGGTCCCTTCCAACTCTGTTATTCTGTAGCGTGTGTAAATTATACAGGGCAAAAGGGCCTGGGGATAAAGACAGTAGGTTAAAACTGAGTTTGGTATAAGACGGACAGCTACATAAACATTTCAAACGAACAAACGTGCGAGGGATGCTGGGAAATGTAGTTCAATAACAGGCAAAGTCACATGTCAAAATTTCCAGAGGGCACTGTAAGTGAGTTGGAGACTGGTGTGCAATGGGACAGCATTGATATCTGTGTAATAAATAAATGTATGATAAATAGACTTGGAAGACAGCAGATTGGAGACGGCTGCTTGTGCATCCTAACTGAAATTTGTGAATTTCTTCCTTCCTTCCTTCCTCTGCTTCTGATTATCATAATTGCCTGTTTTCTTAGAGGCTTGTTGCAAATATATAATAGACTTTGAAATGACTTCAAACCCTTGGAAACTTAGCTTCAGCAAAGTTGATGGGTGTGTGTTTTTATCTCAACCTGATTTAAATAATTTGGTCCATTCAAAGAACGGCAAAAATGTCATTTTTCATCAAGTTCAGGAAATTCTATATTCAAGTCCTTGTTGAAGCCTTCTACAGCTATAAACTACACTATGGATTTTGAGCCTCAGCTGTGCAGAGTCATAACAATCGGTTGTATAGAACTGGTCTGAACTGGTAGAATCCAACCCCTGCCCGCATTGGGTAAAAGCTGTATTTTTTGTGAACCCATTACCCAATCAAAACAGGGACATTTAAACCGACGTAAAACATTTTACTTACATTGGGTAAAAAAAGACTTTCCTATGATTTTGGCTAAGGAAGGAAAATGTTTGAGAAGCTCTGCTTTAAATTAAATCCTAGCGGAATCTCCAAAAATTGTTTCGGTGCTGACATCTTGTGGTATAAAGATGTCACTTCTGTTTCATGTGTCTTTATTATAAAGACACACTGGCCATTTGCTTTTGGACTGGGATTTGGGGACCATGCTCAGGGCAGGTGACTCAGTGGCTAAGACCAGGGGTGGGATTCCAGCGGTTCTGTCCACTTCTGTAGAACCGGTTGCTCTGAAGAGCAGCAAACAGAAAACATACATAGAATATGGTTCTACGTCTGCTGCTGTTTTGGCCCACCCACCCACCCAGGCTCTTACCTGACCTTTATTTCCTGCGTTTTCAACCTCAGTTGCTTTTCAGGGACTTTTCAACACAGCTGCGGTTGAAAAGGCAGAGAAAAAAGTGTTTTTTTCAACCACTGTGCACCCACGCACAGCGTTGCTCAGCTGTCCAGGCAGCTAGATGACGACGACGACATACACGCGCGCGCAGCAAAATGTAAAATCACCAAACCGGTAGTTACACCGATTGGATCCCACCCCTGGCTAAAACACTGAGCTTGTCGATCAGAAAGGTCGGCAGTTCGGCAGTTCGAATCCCTAGCGCTGCGTAATGGAGTGAGCTCTCGTTCCTTGTCCCAGCTTCTACCAACCTGTCAAAAGCATGTAAAAATGCAAGTAGGAAAAGAGGGACCACTTTGGTGGGAAGGTAACAGTATTCCATGCGCACTTCGAAGGCGTTTAATCATGCCGGTCACATGACCGTGGAGACGTCTTCGGACAGCGCTGGCTCTTCGGCTTTGTAACGGAGATGAGCAGCGCCCCCACAGAGCCGGAAACCACTAGTAGATAGGTGGGAGGGGAATCTTTATCTTTTACCTTTAGGATCTGGTTGGGATGTCATCTGTTTTGGACTGGGGTTTGCTGACATATTGAGTAAAAAGTCTGGTTTTAGGGTTGAGAAAAAGGTGAAGTATTTGCGGGTTATGTTAACAAGCACAAGCACAAAACTGTTCCGATACAATTAAAAAAGATTTATTAAGATGGGGAAAATTGCAGTTATCACTATTGGGTAGAATCTCTATAATTAAGATGAATGTCTCACCAAAGATGCTTTTTTTGTTTCTTGTTTATTTATTTGTTTCAGACACTACCAATACTTGCAACTGATATTCCAATTTAAAGAGGAAATGCCTCCATAGTTCTAGATCGGAGCTGTCTTCCACTATTTCTTTACCTGCACTCAGGTGCTTTGGAGGATAAGTTAACCCTAAACCCTTTTTCTCTGATAGTCCCTCAAGTATTGGAAGACTCCTATCATGTCACCCCCTAGTCCTTCTCTTCATTAGACTAGACAAGCCAAGTTCCCTCAATCGTTCATCGTTGTGATAACCCAGGGTGGGATACAACAAAACAAACACAGTCGCAGAAAACAGGTGAAGCCCCTTTTATCCCTTCACTTTGCTTCCAAGCTCCGAATATCTTTGACGGAAGACAAAAAACTCCCACACAAACAGTTACAAGAAGAAGGGAAAAAGCAACACAAACCAGGCAAGATAAGGGCTGGAGGATGTGCGCAGATAATACACACTGGGAAGGACGCCAAACTCTTTGACCAAAGTGGTCAATGTCTGGAATATTCTACCTGACTCTGTGGTTTCTTCCCCAAACCCCAAAAACTTTAACCTTAGACTGTCTACTATTGACCTCACCCCTTTCCTAAGAGGTCTGTAGGGGGCGTGCATAAGCTCATCAATCATGCCTACCGTCCCTGTCCTATTGTTTCTTTTATATTTTATTTTTCTTATACGTATCCATGTATTCATAACTATGTTTTACTTATACCTATTATCTTGTAAGCAATTGACAAATAAATAAATAAATAAACTCAGAAAGGAACTATAAACTAGAAATATTCACATGCTTTGTTTCCAGCATTTGCCAGTACGCAGGTCCATACTCTTATTCAGTTGTCACAGCTGCAGTCTGTGAGAATCCACATGAAGAGGATCAAGGCCCTCTCTTCCCAAGGAGACCACGTCTCTCCCTTATCCTCTCCTCCCTGCGTGCCCTAGGATGGAGAGGGGATGGGCCTGGGTCTTCCTCTGACTGCTCAGCCAGCCTCTGCCCTTCCCCAGCCTCCTCCCCAACCTCCGGAGCCACACTTCCACTCCCTGTCGGTTGTTCCTCCTCTCCCTCAGAGTCAGTCTCAACCAGGGGCATGACAATCGTACTTTCATGCCCCTAATCATTTTTGTTGCTCTTTTCTGCACTCTTTCTAGAGTCTCAACATCTTTTCTGTATTACGGTGACCAAAACTGGACGCAGCATTCCAAATGTGATCACTCTCCTAAGCTGGGACAAAAGTTATCTTTAGAGTTGAAAGGAAACTATTTCCCTCCACTCCACTCCCTGCCCCCAGAATCGGTTCCCCCACTGCAGGGCTCAAATCACAAAGGTTCATTTGTAGAGATGGGCAGACAGCAACAGCTGGAGGTTAAGATGTACGCCTTTAGTAAGGGCTGGACCAAAGAGATTAGCCTTGGAAGTCGAGCAGGAAATTCCACATTTGTTTAAATTAACACAGTCTCTTGTGGTATCTTAAGGACTATCACATCTATTATGGCCTGTATTCCCCTTTAGCAGCTTATGACACTGGAACAAGGCAGAGAATGGGATTCATCGGTTAATTGAGGAGAAGCTAGCTGGGTTGCTAGAAAAAGAACAATCAGAGGAATGGAAGAGGAGTTATCTTCAAGATACCGTCAAAAAAAGTCAAATGGGAATGCAAGAAAATGGAAGGTTTGGGGCAAAAAAATTGGCAATGGTTAGAGGAAATGTTAAACTTAAAAATAAATTATACACCAGAAATGTTCCCACTAGGAATAACAAATGAAAATCTAAAAAAAGCAGATGTATATCTAATTATTCATACTATCACAGCTGCAAGATTATCAATTGCCCAAACATGGAAACTAAAAGAAATACCTAACAACGAAGTAATAATAATAATAAAAGTACACTGTGCTGAGCTAGATAGCTTAACGTTAGAACTGAAGGAACTAGATACTTCAGAATTCTATGAAATATGGAAAAATTGTATAATTGGAGGGATACGAAAGGAAGTCAAAAAATGTGATATAAAATTAAAGAGTGTATACTGCATTAAAATGTCTAAGATAGAAACAAATATAAAGATTTACAATGTAAAGATGTATATAGATGTGTGTGTATGTGAGTGTATGTTATATTCTGCTACTATAACAATGTAAAGACTGCTGATATATGTCAAAAGATCACCATGTTCAAATGTTTTTAAAACTTAACTTTCAATAAAAAAATTTATAAAATAAAGTAAAAATTAAAAAAAAAAGTCAACTAGAACCAGACAGAACTTTGCTCACACTGTGGTGGACGACATCTTGGTTTAAAACATGCAGAGCCATTTCTGCCGGCATGTTTTATATATCCTATGAAGGACTTTTGTCTTGTAGATAGGATGGCACCAGTCCTTCTGAGGCTATGAACAAGGATGCAAGCTGCTTTCCTAGAGCATGTTTCTCCTTTTCTCATCCAGGGAGGTATAATATTCTGCCTTTTTAATATTTCCTAGGATATTTCATTCTTCCAGGACCATGATGGCGAACCTATAGCAGAGTACCCCAGGTGGCACACAGAACCATTTATGTGGGCACGCAAGCCCCAGCCAAACTTACTTGCACTGTGCATGCGCACATCTCCCAGCTGATTTTTGGCCCGGTTGAGGCCGTTTTTGCCCTCCCGGAGGCTCAACGGAAGGCCGAAAAACGGGCCTTCTGGAAATACCAGAAGTGCTGAACCGGACCCGTTTTCAGCCTCCAGAGGTCCGGAAGGGCAGAAATGGCCTCAAACGGGCCGAAAATCAGTTGGGAGGTGTGCGCATGCACAGTGCAGGTAAGGGGGCAGGGCAGGGGTGTTGCGCACGCATGCGCAGGGGGGCAGGGCGCATTGCATTGTAGGTGCCGGCACACGCGCATTCGGCACACCACAACGAAAAGGTTCGCCATTACTATTCTAGGAGAAGGGTGGGGGCTAACTTTCTATCCTGCGGGTCCCGTCGGCATCTATGTGGGGGCTGGTGACCCCAAGGAATAGGGCCTTCTCTGTGGGGGCGTCTGCCCTCTGGAATGGGTTGCCCCCGGAGTTACGTATAGCCACGGACCTGGGGACCTTCAGGCTTGCCTTGAAAACCTGGCTCTTTGACCAGGTCAGCTTGGGCTGATTTTAGATTTGGGTGTTTTACTTTTTTATTAAATTTTAGGGTTTTAGGGAAGGGTCTTAATTGATTACAGCCAAGGTCTTAGTTTAATTTAGTTTTAATTTTTCACATATTTATTGTTTTAATTGTATGGCTGTGCATTGCTCCGAGTCCTTCGGGAGAGGAGCGGTATATAAATAAATATTTATTATTATTATTATTATCCTTCCAAAGGAGGATTTCTGAAAACTAAAGTTGTTAAGGCAGGTGTTTGGCCAGCAGAGGTCTCTTCAAAACCGTTCCATGAAGCGTTCTGGAGCTTGCAATAATGTATGTTTTGTATGTGCAGGTAACTGAGCAAAAAGTAGCGACAGGGACAAGACTGGAACAACTCAAAATCCACGTTGGAGCAATAAAATCTCTGGATTAAGGGAGAGACGAGGTTTACCGGCACTATGGAAATTGCAGCAAGGGAGAGAAACAAGGATACCTAGTTTAAAATTCTGGACTCGAGAAAAACACAGCCCAAGTGTCTCGGTGTTGTGCGGGCGCCTTCTTGCAGAACATTGAATTTAGGTAGTCCTCGATGTCAGCTTTGGAAGCCATATTGACACCAGATGCTTCCACGCTGCTACATTCTTGAGTCTGGGAAAGAGGGAGGGGGGAATTTCTTGGACCGTATGTTGGAGACATAATAGCATTCTTCTTCCAAGTCAAGGTCATGTTATCTCTGCACCTGGGTGAGGGGAGGTCTCAAGTTGGGACGGATGGTGATTGGGGCATGTGATGCAATGATGGGTGCAGGGGATGGATTTCTAGTTTTTATTTATTGCAAGGAAGCCCGGAACTTTCAGATTTGGGATTCCCACAGTTGTGCCAGTTTACTATCCAAAATAAAAAGAACTTTTGAGAAGATGACTGTCTCGGAGATATTGGTTGGAGGTTTTCTGGAATGCTGACACTCGATTTACGACTGCAGTGGACATCAGAATTTCTGGTGAAAGAAGAGCAAAGTCAAACCTCTGAGAAACCACGTAACGGACCTCTCACATGCATGGATGCCCATGCTAGAACGCCATTTGCATCCTGGCCCCAACACCCAGGAGGAAAGCTAGAACTTTGTGGCCTTCCAGAAGGTTAACTGGTTACAGGCCAACCACATCTCTGGAGGGAAGTTGTTCCATACCTGAGGTGCCATGACAGGGAAGGCCATACTCCTTGGGCCCATTGAGAGATGTTGATCCATCGATGGGACCCCAAATATGCCAACTCTTGCCTGATCTGGAGGGATGGGCAGTAACCATAGCAGATAGGTGCAAGTAATGTTGAGGGGCAATGCCGAAAACCAACTGCCCTACGTATGCCAATATGTTTGCACCCATAGACTCCTGCAGCTTGCATCTGACACTTCGGTATGGGAGCTTAAATCAGTTTATAAAATGAAATCCTTTTGAAACAGCCTCCTTACAAGTTCCAGATCCAGCATTCTGTTGACTATGTGAAGACTAGCACATTGTTTCTTATATTTAATATATTATTAATTATTAAATTATATATATTATATATTATAGTGCTTATATTAGAGTTGTGGTGGTGCAGTGGTGAGAGCACAGTACTACAGGCTCCTTCTGCTGACTGCCGGCTGACTGCAATTTGGCAGTTCGAATCTCACCAGGCTCAAGGTTGATTCAGTCTTCCATCCTTCCAAGGTGGGTAAAAGGAGGACCCAGATTGTTGTGGGGTAAGAGGCTGACTCTTTAAACCTCTTAGAGAGGGCTGTAAAGCATTGTGAAATAGTATATAAATCTAAGTGCTCTTCCTTCCTTCCTTCCTTCCTTCCTTCCTTCCTTCCTTCCTTCCTTCCTTCCTTCCTTCCTTCCCAGTGGTTACAATGCAGTATTACAGGCTAACTCTGCCCATTGCCAGCAGTTCAATCCTGACCAACTCAAGGTTGACTCAGCATTCCACCCTTCCGAGGTGGGTCAAATGAGGACCCAAATGGCTGGGGGCAAGAGGCTGACAATGCAAACAACTTAGAGAGGGGCTGGAAAGCACTATGAAGCAGTATGTAAGTCTAAGAGCTACTGCTATTATAGTTGACTACACAGTCAACCAAATTTTCCGGGTGGAATTTGGCATTTTTCTCTGCCTACCAAAGTTCTTCCCAAGGATCTCGGAAAGACAGATGTAGTTGTTTAATAACATCAAGATACTGTCGCTGGATGTTAGCCATTTTAAGTTGTCTTTTGCAAATGACTGATTTTTTTTTTTTGATGCAGGTGGTGCTCAGGTGTTTTGGGTTTGCACCCCTGTAACTCTTGGTATTCTATTTCTCTTTGCAGGTCTTTGGATTTCGTTATCTCCTCCAGTTTTCTTTTAACTCAACAGTCTCCAGGTACTGCATCATTCACTATCCATCCTTTCTGGATCGGGATGCCTTACGCACGGTCACTCATGCCCTGGTCACCTCCCGACTGGACTATTGTAACGCCCTCTACATGGCGCTCCTGAATGGGAGCATCCGGAGGCTTCAACTGGTACAGAATGCGGCCGCGCGGGTGGTTATGGGGGCGTCAAGGTTCTCTCAGGTGACGCCCTCCTGCGCGAGCTGCATTGGTTGCCAATGGCCTCTCAGGTGCGCTTTAAGATTTTAGTGTTAACTTTTAAAGCGCTCCATGGCATCGGACCAGGATATTTATAAGACCGCATTCTGCCATTTTCCTCTCACCGTCCAGTGCGCTCCCACAGGGAGGGTCTCCTGCGGGTCCCGTCGGCATCTATGTGCCGGCTGGTGACCCCGAGGAATAGGGCCTTCTCTGTGGGGGCGTCTGCCCTCTGGAATGGGTTGTCTCCGGAGTTACGTATAGCCACGGACCTGGGGACCTTCAGGCGTGCCTTGAAAACCTGGCTTTTTGACCAGGCCAGCTTGGGCTGATTTTAGATTTGGGTGTTTTAATTTTTATATTAAATTTTAGGGTTTTAGGGAGGGGTTTTAATTGTTTCCAGCCAGGGACTTTAGTTTAATTTAGTTTTAACTTTTCACATATTTATTGTTTTAATTGTATGGCTGTGCACCATTCCGAGTCCTTCGGGAGAGGAGCGGTATATAAATAAATATTTATTATTATTATTATTATTATTATTATTATTATTATTATTATTATTATTATTATTATTATCCTTTGTTTTGCTTTTCTTCTCAACATTTCTTTCATAAACATCCTTTCTGTTTCCTGATATGAAATGCTGTACCTTTCTGTTTAACTAGGGCAATCAAGATTTCTAATAGCAGGATAACAACATAGTTACTGACTATTTCATGAAATTTACCCACCTCCTAGATCCTAGGGGACTCTCTCTGATTATATGTTTGGTTTAGCCTAATGCACGACTTACTGTAGTTATTATGTCATGCGTTATGATAAATCATGAAAATTTCAATGACAAGCATGTCGTGTAAATACATATGTAGGCAGCGGTGACTATACATTTAATCTCTGGCCAAAAAGATCAGAAATTATTCACAGAGCTGATTCCAAGAAACCAGCAGATAGCATCACCAAACCAGACAAAAAATACAGTAAGGTCAGCCTCCAGAACTGCCCAGCTAAGCCACCGGTAGGATTCTGAGACCTGAAGTCCACATGGTGTCAAGGTTGGACTTAAAAGTGATGGGGTGGAAATTGGCTAAAAAAGGAATGTCAAGAATCCTTCTGCAGAGGTGGGGAGAGTGGCAGATTCCATGGTTTAGAATTTAGAATAGAATAGAGCTGGAAGGGGTTTAATTCAGGAAATGTGGAAGGAAGGAGATGTGCTTGAGAAAGGATTCTCTGAAAGGAGGGCAACTTTTAAAAGCTCCTTCTGCAGTTGTAGATGCCTGGACATGGTTAAAACAAGGAAGTTGTTTCCCTATTGTTGTTGTTCACTTGCTAAGTCATGTCCAACTCTTGGTAACCCCATCATGTCCTCCATTCCTGAAGTCTAGCCAAAGCCCTGCCCACTGTGTGATGATACTATCTAACCATCTTATCCTCTGCCATCCCCTTCTCCTTTCACTTTCCATCTTTCCCAACCTCAGGGTCTTTTAGCAACAGCACTTAGACTTATATATCACTTCACAGTGCTTTTACAGCCCTCTCTAAGAGGTTTACAGAGTCAGCCTCTTGTCCCCAACAATCTGGGTCCTCATTTTATCCACCTCAGAAGGATGGGAGGCTGAGTCAACCTGGAGCTGGTCAGGATCAAACTTCCTGGCTGTGGGGAGAGTTAGTCTGCAGTACTACATTCTAACCACTGTGCCACCGTGGCTCATACTATGATGCTGGTTCTCCTCTCTCCAAGTTGATAGGAGCTTCATCAATGTTAGCATTGCACATTTTATAGCTCCCTTATTAGATGATTGGTTCCTTCCTTCCTTCCTTCCCTTCCCTTCCCTTCCCTCTCTAAGCGGTTTACAGCCTATTGTCCCCCAACAATCTGGGTCCTCATTTTACCCACCTCGGAAGGACGGAAGGCTGAGTCAACTTGAGCCTGGTGAGGATTGAACTGCTGGTAGTGGGCAGAGTTAGGCTACAATACAGCATTCTAACCATGGCACCACCGTAGCTCATACTATGATGCTGGTTCTCCTCTCTCCAAGTTGATAGGAGCTTCATCAATGTTAGCATTGCACATTTTATAGCTCCCTTATTAGATGATTGGTTCCTTCCTTCCTTCCTTCCCTTCCCTTCCCTTCCCTCTCTAAGCGGTTTACAGCCTATTGTCCCCCAACAATCTGGGTCCT
Organism: Bungarus multicinctus; assembly: GCA_023653725.1. Classification (NCBI taxonomy): domain Eukaryota; kingdom Metazoa; phylum Chordata; class Lepidosauria; order Squamata; family Elapidae; genus Bungarus; species Bungarus multicinctus. The sequence goes on along the minus strand of CM042837.1, from coordinate 3,205,069 downwards.
CATTTTACCCACCTCGGAAGGACGGAAGGCTGAGTCAACTTGAGCCTGGTGAGGATTGAACTGCTGGTAGTGGGCAGAGTTAGGCTACAATACAGCATTCTAACCATGGCACCACCGTAGCTCATACTATGATGCTGGTTCTCCTCTCTCCAAGTTGATAGGAGCTTCATCAATGTTAGCATTGCACATTTTATAGCTCCCTTATTAGGTGGGTGGTTCCTTCCTTCCTTCCTTCCTTCCTTCCTTCCTTCCTTCCTTCCTTTCTCCCTCCCTCCCTTCCCTTCCCTTTGAATCCCACCATTGGATGGGAGCATTAGAATTAAAAAAAAATTATCTAGATTGTGTTCAATAAAAACAATTGTCTAGACATGTGGACATGTGTGAAAGCAAAGAGTTATTGGATAAAAATACATGCATCACTAGAAAAAAAAAATGTTAAAGCTACATATAGATTATAAGCCAGAAATCTTTCTGTTAGATATAGTACCGGAAAAATATAATAAAGGGAATTTGTATTTAATATTGCTTGGTTTGATGGCAGCCAGAATTGTATTTGCACAGTATTGGAAAAATGAGGAAACAAGAAAAGATGTAATTTAAAAAAAATTAGGGATTGTGCAGAAATGGATAGACTGTCATTAAAGATAAAAGAGAAGGAAGACACAAAATATTTTCAAATATGGGATTTGTTTTATAAATGATTGCTTAATAGAAGTAGAAATTGCAGAGAAACTGCATAAGCAATTGACCCAGACAATACACTGTTCACAAAGCACTTGTATATGTTAATTGAAAATGTATAAATGTATAAAATGTATAAAGCCGGCTGGGGAATTCTGGGAGTTGAAGTCCACAAGTCTTCAAGTCGCCAAGTTTGAGGCCCTCTGGCCTAAATGATGCATTTTGTACCCACGGAGGTTTAGGGGTGTCCTTTAACAGTAGAGAGATGTAGCCGGTTCGTGGGTTACTATTGTCAAACCTGAAGGACTCTGGAATGGTTGCAGCTGGCGCACCAGAGGTATTTGTGCAAATGCATTCCGAGGCACACAACTGTTCTCCAGAGACAGCTGGCAGACCAGGAAATCTCCAATTCTTGGGTCTGGTTTCCTACCAGTCAAACAGCACATCTGCTAATTTAATTTGAGCTTCTTCACTGAACCCGAGGTGACAGCCAAGCATATCAAGTGATTCCCTGAAGTTAAAACAGCGAAGGGCTAGAAAGTTCTCAATTAGAAGCCCCTCCGTCCAACTCATCTTGTAAAATGATTATTAAAATTGTGTTAACAAAGGGATAGAATCAAGATCACATGAAGTTCTAGGGCTGCTTTACAAAGCCTTAGTAAGACCACGTGCTTGGAATATGGCATCCATTTTCTGGTCGCAATATTAAAAAAAAAATATCGAGACCAGAGGTGGTAATTCAGCCAGTTCTGACTGGTTTTGGAGAACCGGTAGTGGAAATGTTGAGTAGTCTGGAGAATCGGCCAATCCCACCTCTGACTGGCCCCGCCTCCATCTATTCTCCGCCTCCAGAGTCTTCTGATTGGCTGGGTCTTCTTTGGTTGCCCTGCAAAAGGAGAACGGAGCTGGAAAGCAGGTTAGTGGGGTGGGGAGGGAAGGGGGATTTTGCAGTATCCTTCCTGTGCCATGCCCACCAAGCCACGCCTACAGAACCAGTAGTAAAAAATTTTTGAATCCCACCACTGATTTGAGACTGTGGAAAAGAGCGCAGAGAAGAGCAAAAAATATGATTAGAGGGCTGGCAGGTAAAATATAGGAAGACTGGTTACAGGAATTGGGTATGTCTACTTTAGTTTACTTTATTGTCCTTGCATCTAGTACAACAAAATTAAACACCATCTTCAGTGTACACTATGGCTATGAAAATAAACACAAACACACATCCTTTGCATTCTATACAATTGAATTGAAACCTCCTGATATTGCATTCATATTGCACTATACAGTAGAATTCAACAGAGTTCCTGCCCTGGGATAGAAGCTGTTTTTTTCAGCCTATTTGTCCTTGTTTTTATTGTCCTGTACCATCTGCCCAATGGTAATAGTTCAAAAAAGGGTGCTCAGGAGGAGATGGATCTTTTAAGGATGCTTTGAACTTTCTTAAGGCAACGGGAGCTATACTCTAATGAAAAGAAGGACTAAGGGAGATTTGAAAGCAGTGTTTCAATATTTAATGGACTCCTACTAAGATGAGGGAGAGGGTCAAACTATTTTTCCAAAGCACCAGAAGGCAAGACAAGAAACAATGGTTGGAAACTAACCAACATAAGGAGGAATGTTCTAACAGTGAGAGCAAATAGCCAATGGAATAGCTTGTCTTCAGAAGTTGTGGGTGTTCCATCACTGGAGGCATTCAGAAAGAGACTGGACAACCATTGGTTTCCAATTGTATACCGTCTCCTGCTCAAGACTTCTGAGGTCCCTTCCAACTGTGTTATTCTATTAATGTCATGTAGATATTAATATGGGAGGTGAGATGAAACCACTTGATGTAGTTGAACATGCATCTCTCATCCAGTTCTGAAAAAATGTCATCCTCCAAGGTCACCATGATCCCAGTCTATATCGTTGCCAGAAGTTTGATAGACATGAGTCTACATCAGCCATACAGGTAGTCCTTGACTTATGACCACAATCGAGGCTAAAATTTCCATCGCTTAGACAAGACAGTTGCTAAGTGAATTTTGCCCCATTTTACAACCTTCTTTGCCAGATTTGTTAAGTGAATCGCTGCAGATATTAGTACGACGCATCCCTTACTATTCCCTGCTGAGCTACTCAGCCAGGCCCAGTCTTGGTTGTCTTCCAAGCTCAAAACCAAGTAGACTAGATGTTGCTGCCACGAACTTAACCTTCTTTTGACATGGATTCTTAAAAGTTGCACAGGAAACAGCCTTTAAAAAAATCTGTTTTGGTGCCCACAATTTTCTTCACTTCGTATCTGTAGCTTCCAAATTTCCTTTAATATTCTATTTTGATTTTTTGCTCCCAGTATCTTATAGTCACCTTTATTTCTAGGTCTTTTGTGCAGCTCTTTTACCCCACTTTTTAATTTAATGGTCCTTGGTTCCTTAGCCAATCAACCTTCTAATTCACCCAAGAATAAGCACAATCCTGCCTACTGTCCCTGTCCTATTGTCCCCAATTATTAGTAACGATTTCATGTATTTATACTTATGTTTATTCTTATTTCTATTATATTGTAAGCATTTGACAAATAAAATAAATAAATAAATAAAGTGCTGAGAAATTCTCTGATCCTCTTTTTCTTCCGTTTCCAATCATCTTCCCTATTCTTGGTTTCCTTCTTTGGGTATTTCATTTTCTCTGGCTCAGCACTGTTCTTATTGTCCTTCTCCATTTTATCCCCTACGCTATTGTTCTTTCAGGCTGATCATTAACCTGAGCTGTCAGTCCCAGCCACAGATTTTGCTTTCTTTCCATTTCTCTGGAAGCACAACCTGCATTCCTTTCATTTTCTGGCCAGTTAAAATGGCTGTTGGATGATCTGTGCTAGAAACTTAAGATTAAAACCGGAAGAGACACCCCGTAGTCTACTTCTGCTATGGGCCAAAGGCCAGATTCTTAGTTCTACCTAGAAAGTGAACTCAAAAGAAAACAAATATAATTTCTACAATTCTCTAGCAGCTTTCCAGGGAAAGAACATTCTCCGCCACTGTCCCAAAGGTGCTTTTTCAGGAGGCAACGGAACTTTCTGGTTTTTTTCTTTTGAAGACGTTTCCCTTCTCATCCAATAAGCTTCTTCAGCTCTGACTAGATGGTAGGGAAATGGAAGGATTTATATTCCTTGCAGATAGCTGGTCATTTGCATCCTTTTAGAGGGTCATTGAGGCCACTTGGAAGTTTATCTGTTGAGGACACCCAAGTGATGCTCCTGGTTCTATAGCCTGCAATTTTTTTCCTCTGGAAATCCATTCCTACTCCCACGCCATTCCAAGAGTGTTGATCCCAAATTGTATGGCTAAAGGTTCGTAGAGATTCTCCATCATCCAAGCCCTGGTTGTCCCAAAGGTGCTTTTTTTTCAGGAGGCAACTGGAGTTTCTGGGTTTTTTTTCCTTTTCTTTTGAAGATACTTTGCTTCTCATCCAAGAAGCTTCTTCAGCTCTGACTGGAGGGTGAGGAATGGAAGGATTGATATTCTTTGCTAATGACCTGTAATTAATATTTCTCCCCCAATGACCAGCTGTCTGCAAGGAGTATAAATCCTTCCCTTCCCCACCATCCAGTCAGAGCTGAAGAAACTTCTTGGATGAGAAGAGCACTTTTGGGACAATTGTCAGCTGGATGACTGAGAATCTCCATAGACTTTTAGCTATACAATTTTGGGATGGACACCCTTGGGATGGAGTAGGAATGGATTGCCAGAGGAAAAATTAAAGAGTACAGGAACCATTTCCACTAACTACTCAGGTGACCCCGAGGACACAGATAAACCTCCAAGTGGCCTCAACGACCCTCTAAAAGGATGCAAATGACCAGCTGTCTGCAAGGAATATAAATCCTTCCATTCCCCGCCATCCAGTCAGAGCTGAAGAAACTTCTTGGATGAGAAGGGAAACGTCTTCAAAAGAAAAACCAAGAAAGTCCAGTTGCCTCCTGCAAAAAAAAAAGCAACCATTGAGACAACCAGGACCTGGAGGACTGGGGAACCGCTACAGCCTTTTGGGCAGTCTCTCTCTGCCCTTTTGCAAAAGGAAGGTCGGGGCAGCCTGTCGAGCAAGCACTGTTTCATCGGCACGTGGGATGCGGTGCCCTTTTCCAGGCACACCAGCACGGCTTGAACTCGGCTCCAGGGGAGGCTGCACAGTTCGTGCCTCGGAGCAGGAACCACGTCCCGCCACGGCTGGGAAGATTTCAAGACGGGGATTAGATCCGCAAGCTGCTCCCCCACCTCCTCCTTTTGCAACCCGGACCTCGCACCGTTCCCTGCGCGGCCCTTTGGCTTCCAAGCGGCGCCCCCCTTCCCCCCCCCCCCGCATCTCGCTGCACCGCTTCCCCATCCCTACAGCCCGGGGGGAAAGCCTCTGCATCACGTCGGGAAGGCATGCACACGTGTCCCGCTCCCAGGGCGCGGGAAGAAGCCCGTGGCAAGCAACGCCCCGGAGGAGCTTCTCCCCTTTTGCAGAGGCAGACGCTCCCGGCTTTCAGTTTGCAAGGGCGGGGGTGAGGGGGCAGGTTGTCCCTTATAGGAAAGCCTGGGGGGGGGGGGACGTCTCCCCTCGCCCTTCCAACCACCCTCTGAGCGGGGGTTGGGAACCATGGGAGATGTCGTCCTCCCAGGAGGAGGGAAGCGGCGTGCCAGCGCCTCTGAAATGTCCCCGTGAGGGGAGTTGGTGGGGGAACGCTGCGCGCGCACGCGAGGGCAAGACGGCGCGCGAGGCTGCGCGCGCATGCGAGGGCAAGACGGCGCGCGCGCGACAGAGAGAGAGAGAGAGAGAGAGAGAGAGAGAGAGTTGAGGGGGGGTGAAGAGTCAGCGCGGCCTCGCCCTTGTCGCAGCGAAGCGGAAGGGAGCGGGCGGAAGACGTCACCGCTCCGGCCGGCGGGCGGGCTCCCTTCTCTCCGTCCTGCAGGGAAGAGAAGAGGGCGGAGCTTTAAGTTCTGTTGGGGGGAGGGGGCGACCTAACTTCCGGCGCGGATGTCATTAGCGCGCGAGGTGCGCGCGCGCACGCCAGACCCGCGCGCAGCCAGGTGACTGCCGGAAATCGGGCGGCCGCGGCTTGAGGCGGGGCAAGAGCGCGAGGCCAGGCCAGGGCGGCGCGCGCTCCCTCGCTCTCCCCTCCCCCCCTCCCTCCCTCCCTCCCTCGGGGGCGCGCGTGCGTGCCTGAGCGTGGACGCGTGCGCCTGAGCGACTGAGGAGAGAGAGAGCGAGAGCGAGAGCGAGAGAGGCTGAGGAGGGAAGCGAGGCGGACGGACGGACCGACGGGCAGAGGAGGAAGGCAGACCGGGCTGGGCCTGACGGCGGCGGCGGCGGCAGAAGGAGGAGGAGGAGGAGGACTCGGGCGGAGAAGATGGCGGACGGGGACAGCGGAAGCGAGCGAGGCGGCAGCGGCAGCGGCAGCGGGGGAGGCGGGAGGAGGAGGTGGCGGCGGCGGCGGCGGCTTCCAGGGCCACCGTGGAGGCGGTGGCGGCGGCGGCGGTGGCGGCGGGCCCGGCCCCGGCCCGGAGCAGGAGACGCAGGAGCTGGCCTCGAAGCGCCTGGACATCCAGAACAAGCGCTTCTACCTGGACGTCAAGCAGAACGCCAAGGGCCGCTTCCTGAAGATCGCCGAGGTGGGCGCGGGGGGCTCCAAGAGCCGCCTCACCCTCTCCATGGCCGTGGCCGCCGAGTTCCGGGACTACCTGGGCGACTTCATCGAGCACTACGCGCAGCTGGGGCCCAGCAGCCCCGAGCAGCTGGCCCAGGCCTCCCCGGGCGGCGAGGACGGCGGCGGCGGGGTCGGCGGGCCCCGGCGGGCCCTCAAGAGCGAGTTCCTGGTGCGCGAGAACCGCAAATACTACCTGGATCTCAAGGAGAACCAGCGGGGCCGCTTCCTCCGCATCCGCCAGACCATCAACCGCGGGCCGGGCGGGGGAGGCGGCGGGGCCGGCTTCCCCGGCGGGCCTCCGGGCCTCCAGAGCGGCCAGACCATCGCTCTGCCGGCCCAGGGCCTCATTGAGTTCCGCGACGCGCTGGCCAAGCTGATCGACGACTACGGCGCCGACGAGGACGAGCTGGGCGGCGGCGGGGGCCCCGGAGGAGGCGGTGGAGGCGGCGGCGGGGGTCTGTACGGGGAGCTGCCCGAAGGCACCTCCATCACGGTGGACTCCAAGCGCTTCTTCTTCGACGTGGGCTGCAACAAGTACGGCGTCTTCCTGCGCGTCAGCGAGGTGAAGCCTTCCTACCGCAACGCCATCACCGTGCCCTACAAAGCCTGGGCCAAGTTCGGCGGCGCCTTCTGCCGCTACGCCGACGAGATGCGCGACATCCAGGAGCGGCAGCGGGACAAGCTCTACGACCGGCGCGCAGGGCCGGCCGGGCCGGGCAGCGGCAGCGGCGCAGGGGACGACTCCGACGGGGATGATGTGGACGACGACTGAGCCTTTCCTGCTTCCCTGCCTCCTCCCTCTTCTTCCTCCTCCTCCTCCTCCTCCTTCTCATCTCCAAACGATAACACCCCTCCCCAAATTTCCCTCCCCAGCCGCCGCCGAGGGGGGGGGGGTGTTTCCCATGGACCGGGGAGAAGGAGTGGATGAAAATAGGGTGCAACCCGATCCTACTGTTTCCTTCTCCCCGAGGAGAGAGAGAGAGAGAAGCCCTGCCTGCCCTGCCTCCACCCACCCACCGCTTTGTGGAGCAGCCCTTCTCCCGAATTGGCCCCCTTTTCCCACCCTGCCGTGGCTCCCCCTCCCTCCAGGATGCAGCATCTGTCCGTGAGTTGGCCCAGCTTGAAGCTCTGCCCCCCCTCCCAACCCAGGCTTGCCATCCTCGCCCCAGAGAGAAGGGGGGGGGGGGAGAGGAATCCCGGAGACCTCAGTTAACCTCCCTCCTGGTCTGCAGAGTGGAGAAAAGGAGGGTCCTTTCCACCCTGAAAACTGGGACCCTCCCCACCAAGCGATCTGCTTAGCTTCCCAAGGCTTCTCATCTGCCCCAACGGCTGAAATGTGTGGTGTCTTCTTTCTTCCCCCCCCCCCCCCCAGTCCCCACCCACCCATCCCTACCTCCTTCTTCCTTCCTTCCTTCCTTCCTTCCTTCCTTTTCTTTCTTTTTTTAATTTATTGGAGGGGGTTGAAATGGGGAGAGAATTTCATCTGATCTCCTTCTCCCTTTCTCCTCGGGTGCCCTCCCCTCTCCTGCATTTTGAGATCTCGTGTTCCTCTTCCTCCTCCTCCTCCTCCTTCCTCCGCTCTCGAAACCAGCATTCTGGAGACTGCATGGCCACCGAGCACAGTTTGGAAAAAGGAAGAAGATGAAGTTGGCACAGCTATCCAAATCCAGCAGCCTAACCGGGCAAGTTGTTTTAAAAACAAAAAAAAAAAAAGAAAATAACCAAGGATGGTGATCGTAGCCCAATGTGAAGGGGAAGGTTGAAGCCCAAGGCAGATGGGAAAGTTGACATGGGCCTGGGGGGTGGGGGTGGGGGGAGAGACAGGAAAGATGGGAGAAGCAACCCTGAGAATGGTCTGAATGATGGGTTGGAGAAGGGATGGAGCCTATATCTGGACCAACGTCCACTGTCCTTCTCCTTCGCCTACATTTTTACCCGTAAAGCTACCAGGTGCCTGAACTGGAATTGATACGAAATTATTCTAAAGTTGGCAGGTTCTAAAGATCATAATGAGTCCCCCCCCCCCCAATCCATCCTCCTCAGGGGTGGGTTTGGGGGTTTGCAAACAGGCAGGTTCAAAAGAGAAAAAAAAAAGGCATAAAGCACAAGGAATGCAGAGTGGACTAGTTGCTGGTCACTAAAGTTCTTCCCCTTCTCTCTAAATAAGGTGAAAGAGCAAAATGGCTTTAGGCTTTAGTAGGAAGTAAAAATTGGAGCTGCCTTTCTCTGGGCTTTAAAAGAAAAAAAAAAAAAGGATGATCTACTCCAGTAAGGTGGAATCTGTTCTGCAACTCGCCGGGTTTGAAACACAGACACAAAAAAAAAAGCATTAAAATTGTAATTTGGTAAAAGGAAAAAAAACGTGAGGCTTCAAGTCTAAAAAAAAAATAAAAAATGAGAGGGACACTGAAAGCTGCTTTTGCCGTGCAAATAAGTGGACACGCTCTATGAAAATAGACACCAAGAACCTCAGGTCCAGAAGTCCAGCATCTGTTGTTGTTTTAACAAGATTTTTTTTAACAACCAGAAGAGAACACAATCCATTTCCTCAGTACCTCACGTTATGTTAACAGCAATGGATTGATTGTTCAGAGCAGCGTCTGCCCTATGGGAGGTTCATCATCATCATCATCATCACACACACAAAAAAGGAGCAGAATCAAGCCAAGTTCTGTGACTATGAACACAAGCAGCATTTTACCACCTTCAAATTTTACTATAGACTGGCTACTGCCTATTCGTCCAGTTGTCTTTCCCAAGCAGAGTTGGGTCTCCCCACCCAAAGAATTGCCTCATCTATATTTTAAATGGATTCTTACCTAAAATGATATTTTTTTAAAACAAATGAAGTCAGTCCTATTCCCTCTAAAAAGTGTTTTTAGCTACAACATTATATACTAGCAACTTTGAATTGAATGGAAATGGCATACTGTTCATTACAAAGTTTCAGGTATTGTTTGTGTGACATCTTAAAAGAGGCAGGTAAAACTTCCTCTACAATCTTTTTAAATTGTGCATGCCTGTCCTTTATTTGAGCTGCCTTTTTAATTTATTGCATACCCTTATTTACCTTATTTTGGTATTGCTCTTCTCTATACTGTCTTTGTTTTGTATTTATTAGAAAGCAAAGAGGCATATAAAAGGCATTTTCCTCACTCAGTTGTTGCTGTAGTAGGGAAATTGGCTGGAATTTTTCTAAAAAAAAAAATTGGGTTTTGCTACAGTTATTATAAAGCTCAGCAAATGTCAGATTAGTTCATCATAAACATGATTGTTTATTTTAAAAGCTGTTTCTTTATTCCATGTGTCCATGGTAGATCTTATATCCTTGGGAAAAATAACACCCTTTCCATGTTTCTCCGTTGCAAAGAACGTGTTTCCTGAATTGTAATGGGAGCAATAGTATTTCTTGATGTTTTAATTACATCCATATACTTGTACTGTATTTTGTACTCTCCGAGGCAGCTGTTTTCAATAATGTCCTGCTGTATTTACCTATTTTTTTGTATTTTTTTTTTGTTCTATTGTATTCAGTTCTTTGCTGCGGAGAACAATATTCACCCCCCCCCCCCCAAATTGTCAGCGTACAAGGATCGCAGCCTGGCTAGGACTGCACAGAACTCTGCTTTTGACTAATGAGTCTTTAAAAGGCAGCAATGAAAATGGAGGCCGCAGATGCTTAATATCTATTGCTGTAACTCCTCATTCAATTTAAAACAGTTGTATAATACTTGTATAGATCAACATTTTTGTTGCATTAGTGGTAATCAGTTTCCCACCCCTCTTTTTTTTGGTTTTTCTGTTTGGTTTTGTTGCTCAGCTGCCATGAGCCAGTTCTTGCAAAGATGCAGTACCTCTTCTTTTCAATGAGAACCTTTAGGGGACATGGGGGGGGGGAGGGGGTTAGGCTGAATTGTTGTAGTAACTAGCCTTACCTTTCTACTACATGGTAGTGGCCGGATTTTGAAGTGGTCCCTGGCCAGTGGCTACAGAAGCTATAATTAGCTGCCCAAAAAGCATGTGGAAGCGGACAGAAGCATATCAGTTGTTTAGCAAGGAGCATTGCCATTTATGGCAACCAGAAAGAGGCTCCTGTGGTCACTGCAGACCAGCTAAACTGATACTAAGTATATACTAAGTGATCCCTGACCCTTCAAGGTGTGGAGTTAGGGTGACAGTAGAAGATGTCAGTAGGGATACTAAGGTGTTGGGCCTGCTTGTGCTCACGTGTAACTGACAGGCATTTTAACTATCCCACAGATATCGAGGCTTATCGTGCTACGTTAGGTTAATGCCCAAGATTCATTCTAGGGAGAAATCAGTTCTGGTGCCACAAGCCTTGCTTAGAATGCAGCCTATTTTAGCGGGGAAGCCGTTCCTTCTGCTTGTTGGAGAACGGGGAAAGAGTTGCCTGAAATCTATATATCTATTTGTATATGTATATGTACCGTATATCTTACCTTTCCCCTTGTAGAGCTTAAAATGCCTGGGCTTAAACCCCAGTGGAGGCTGCAGATACTTTTCAGATTAATTTGGAAGCATGACTTGTTCGTGCTGGAGAGGGCGCCTCCATTGCTTACGGCTAAGCATTAAGAAATCTCTGCCTTCCCAGCCGCTACCACCATCTTGCAACAGATCAGTATCTGAACGTATGCATCCCTGCTCTCTCTACGTCTGGTAGTTCGCCTCAAGACACTGGTTTCTTGCAGATTGCAGGCGGGCAGCTTGGCATCCCGTTACGGATAAGCTTTACTGTTCACGCGAAGCCGTGTTCGACCACGTTAGGGGGGGGGAAAAAAAACCCATTGCCCTGGAGATTCAGTCCCAATGCACGTGAACTTTTAGTAATTCCTGTTATCCTCCTGTGCTTCAATGTCCATTTGAGTAACGAAAAATAAGCTTCTCTTATTCTCGGTGCTGCTGCAGTTTTAACTCATATCCTCGATCTCTTTTCTGCAGCGATGTTTGTGGACCGTGTGCCGGTGCCTTTCACAAGCTTGCCAACATCCCGCACACCTCACGATGGGAAAACGAGCTTGATCCCAGCGAAGTTTGGGAAACGTGAGGTGTGTTGATATGAGGTGGCTTGTGGGACTGCATTGTCATCTTTACGTGTAGATTTTGTAGAGTGGGGGTGGGGGTGGAAATGGGTAACCTCTGTATCTGGCATTTCTTAGGCGTTGCCCTTAGAATGGTGCATCTGCTGTACAAATTAAATGTAAATCTTGTATAGCACCAAAAAAAAAAAGAATTGTAAATACGCGAGACATACAGGTATAAACGCCCATAGCTTTAGCTCACATCTGGTTATGGGCCACGTCCTATTTCCATAGCTATCTGCTTCAGAGTGATTGCAGGCCCTGACGGAGGAGGCTGAGTCGTCTGTTTCTTTGTTTCGTTTTGTTTTTTTTTCCTCAAAAGAGAAAAGCAATTCCCGTTGCTTATCCTGGAATCCTCTTTGCACAAAAATCACAGATTTATTTTTTTTAGTCAAGATTTTAGCTTCTGCTTTAGTGTCTCTAAAAATACGACGTTAACAATCCTGTCCTTGCTTGTACTTTTCAGGATAATGGGCGCAAGAGGCAGGTTTCAATAAACCCCTCATATTGAGTGGTCCCTGTGTTTGACGGCACACTTCGGGTATCGGAATAGCTGAAGATGGTTTTTGATTTACTCCCGTCATTTAAAAAAATAAAAAGTGTAATATATTTGACTATACAAGACAACTGAAAAGTGACTTAACTCAGGCTACTTTTCTTGTGTAAGGGTGGCAGTTTTGTGATTTTGGTAGAAAATTGTTCATTGCGTAAACATGCTTGGACATCTCAAAGTTTTAATAGAAAGATGATGGTACTTGATCTGATGCACAATTTAATCTCTCAGCAGATATTCGCTTTTTTGTTTCTTTTTAAAACACAAAAACAAAATGTGGCCTTGATTCTTTAAAGGAGGAAAGAGAAACTTGCTTTCCATATATGTAAGTGGCACTTTTTGGGGGCTTCAAATTCTGCAAGTTCTTTGTAGACATGATATTGATATGCTTCTTCCTTTTATAAGCAAGTGAAATGGTCAATGTATTGAAATATGTTTGCTATGAATTTAGTTTTATAAAGGAACAGGAATGCCTGAGGCTAAATATCTAAAACCTAAAGGACCAATATGCTCTCTTTAAATAACAGTAATCACAATTATTTCTGAAGAAAGGCAGTGTAGATCATTTTAGTTTCACCAAGCACAATCCTGCAGGCACAGCAGCTACAATACAGAACTCAATGGGCTTATGTCAGATGCTTTGTCATTTTTGTAGCGTATCTGGGGATGGTTTGATAGGAATGCTTCCAGATATCTAGTGTCCTTCTCAAAATTAAAAAAAAAATTGTAGAAGGCAGAGCAATCAAGTTTGCTGTGCAGTGATAACTGCACATGGATGTTCCCAAGTCAATATAAATGCCAAGCAGTGACAGGTATATTTTTGAATTCTTCGTTCACTCCAACGAACAAGCCATGGTGTAAAAACATAATTTTCATGGTCGCTTGTTCCCTTGGCCTGAAATATAATCTCTGGTTGCCTGATTCCAGGTGTGTTGAGAGGTTTTCCGAAGTCTTGCCCTCTTTGTTGGTATTGCTGCTTTTGTGATAGTTTAGCGTCAGCAAAATTGCAATAGTTAGATGTTGTGCTTGAGCATTCACTGAATCGTTTTGATGGAGGAAATTTTTTTCTTCTTCAATTTGCATAGATTTAATAGATTATGACTACAAGGCGACAGAAAAGTCTGGTTGAAGTGAAATAATTCACATTTCCCCCCCCCCCCTTTTGCAGGTTCCAAGAAACCTCAGCTTTTGCACTTTGTAGCTTTTATAGCCATTAGTGATTAAACACACGCACATGCGCGCGCACACATACACACCAAGATTATGCTTTGTTTTGTTTTGAAGATAATGTGACATTCAGGAGAGGGACGTAGCAAAATCCAATAGCTGTCTCCTGCAGGATTAAAAGAAATTTTAATATCTGAAGCAAACATTCAAACATCGGGATGTAACCATGCATGGATTACTACCTCTTGTACCTGTGAAATCACGGTTATCTGCAATGGTGCTAGACTAATTTCACCTTAAATATACTTACATTGCTTCTCTGTTGTAATGTACAGTAGAGTTGTTGTTGTTTTGGTTGTGAAATTACCTATTCTGGTCTAGACATTAAAACAACTATCATGTATGATTGTGAAAAAGAGAACAGTAATCGAATGGAGATGCTTTTGATTAGCTTGAGCTGGACTGGATTTTTCAGAGAGCAACCTGTCCTTTCTATTTCCTGACAAGGAGCAGGTTTTCAAAGTAAAGTTTGTAGCACAGTTCTAGTTTGTCAAGGGAAAGAGCCTGAAATTATGCTCAGCATCTACAATTCCACTGAAAACAGTGAAAGATTTCTAGCCTCTGATTTTCAGCATAAATTCTATGATTGTGGAATTTAAACCCAGCTATGTTTATTCATTGGTGTCTAATTTGACACTAACGTGAATGAAATGATAGACACTCCATAAGGAGTAGAATTCTGGCCAAAGGGGTTGCTCCCAATGGCAGTTCCACCCTTACTTATCTTTCACGCACACAAAAATTATTGGCGGTTTTCTACTGAGAAGCATTAGCCTGCCGACATGTTTACTTAAATAAGGAATATTGACAAATTTACACAGGGGTGAAAATATTCTTTTGCTACTCTCTTTTGCTACAACCAAATTTAAAATTTGACCAGGAGATATAGTGCTCACAGTTCCAATATCTACTAACAAACGCCAACAAAATTTTATCTCTGAATTTTGGCTTAAGGAAGGTTTAGTGTGCTTTGTCAAAGCCATTTGTAATATGCTGCTATGTAGCCTTAATATTGTAATGTATTGTGTGTGTATATATATGTACATATACACTTAAATACAAAGTAACCCACAGCGAAGAAGCAGAAGGTTGCGGTTTGTTGAAGCTGGCTCCTGCTTTGTGTAGCCAAGATAGATTGTATTTAAAACTTGCAGAAAGAAAATAATTTAAAACAGCAGTCACCACTCATCGTTTTAACCTAGGCAAATGTCCAAGCCCAAAAAGTTAATTTCTTGCCCTGTTTTGTTGTTGTTGTTTTGCGCTGAAAGGCCTTCTGCTTCTACATTTGAATTTAAGTGGGATTTACAAGCAGAATACGGTTTAAGATTTTCCATGTTTTTTCTCCCCTCTCGTGAAAATTATCGCCCATGATGTTTCAATTGAAGATGCTATGGTAGGTGTGTTCCCAAGTAAGCTGGTTTGTGCAGAATCCTTGAATAGTTGAATCTGGCCATTTTTTGTAGGAGAAGGGGTGGCAGAACTGTGGAAGACACCACCTATTAATTAACTTTTTTCCCCTTCGGCACGTTGGCCTTGCGTATATATTGAATAAGCCCCTCTTCTTCTGGTACCTGGGTAGTGCGTTGTCGCTGAAAGTAAAGGCTCATTGCTTCATTGCTGGAAAGGTCAGCAGAAGGATGATCCTTAACACTTCTGCAAAAGTTTTTTTGCCCCCTACTTGATCATCTATGGATCCGGGGCTCCTCAGAGTTTTAACAAAGCTAAGAACTCATCACCTCTCGGTGACAAGGCTTTTGCAATGCCACTGATTCACCCACTGATGCCCAAGCTAGGCGAAACCTACTTGGAATAGGTTCTCCAAGGTTGGGACATGAACAAAAATCCAATGAGCTTTGAGTAGCGGCTGTTCTTGTGGTAAGGAGTTTATTCTTGCTAATGTTACGTTGCCAGGCCTTGAAGTGGCTGGCAGTCTTCCATGTTCTCCCAGAACCACTGGAACAAACGCTTTCAATCCGATTTTGGAAACCCTGCTTTTTTTTTTTTTTTTGCAACTAAGTTGAACAAACATTTGCACAACTGGTGGAATTTGCAAGCACATGTTCTGCATTGGAACGATCCAAAGTTGTTTTTTTTTCCCTGAGGAAGGGGCTAATAATCAACTCAAAGTTCGGTGTCCCCCGCCCCCTCCCGTAGTAGTTAAATCAGTCGCTAAGTGTTCTGCCAGTGAGTTTCTCAAAAGCTAAAGGTCAGGATGATGAAGAAAAAAAAATAAAACAAATGGCCAAGTTATAGGGAACCAGTACAGACAGGCAGTGGAAATTTGCTGGACTGAATGTATAATGTCAGAAAGTAAACAAATAATTTGAGTTTGATGTGGCATTCACCCAAACTTGTGCAAGTGATAATTGATCATATAGCAGATGTAATCAGCCAACCCATTTGTAAATATACACATGTTTGTACATTGTATACATAGAAACAGATGTCCATGTACATGTGTATGTATTTATAAAATTGTCTCTGCTAGATGCAAAAGTAGCTCTAATTTTATATTATATTATAATATATATATATATATATATACATATACACAAAAAAGGCTCCCCTCTATAAATATATAAATGCTAGAAATTTGTAGTAACATAGGACTGATTTTCAGGAATATCTGCTGAGAGACCAAAAAGTTTGCTTTGAAGTACCTTAATTAAAAAAAAAGAAGTTTATTCCTCTTGTTTATTTTTTTATTAAAATTAAAATGCACTTTAACTGGCAACCTACATACGCAGATCTAGCTGCATGGTGCAGCTTCAGACTTAGAAATATGGTAAAAAGTGCAGCACCCATTGAAAAGACCGAGGACGATTCCTTTCTCACCTGCCAAGCAGAGCGCTGGAAATGAGTTCAGATCCTCCCGCAGGATCAACAGCTGCCTGTTGTCTTGCTGCCCATTGGCTGAAGCTTAGGTTCTGATTTCCCTGGGGGTGGGGTGGGGGCGCGGGGGTGGGGGCTAGCAGGACTGCTTTTTAAAGAGGCTGTTGTCAAAATAGGCAGGTCCTGGATTTACCACTAGCTAACTAGCAAAAAAGAAGAAGAAGAAGAAGAATGTCCACGTGACCTGAATAATTCCTCATGCTAGTTTGAGCACTCCTTAAAATAGCAGGTTTTTGCAAATGGAGTTTTACAGTCTATATTTAAAAATTGTATGTTTGTAACAAATAAAAAGTATGCGGAAAAGTGAATGAACCATCCTTCCATCGTCTGATTGCCTGGTTTTTTGTTTTGTAATGCACTGGGGTTAAGATGTATTTATTTTATTTTTTTTCAGGCTGGAGAGATTGTGTACTTTATAACGGATCTCCAACCTTGGCAACTTTAAGCCTGGGTGGAGTTGAAGTGCACCAGACTTAAAGTTGCCAAGGTGGGAGACCCCTGCTTTATAACATACAAGGGAATCTGTGTGTTGTATGTGAGAGAGAGAGAGGGGTGGGGTGGGGTGGGCACTGTTGGGACTTTTGCAAATGGAATTATTGCAAGGTGAAACACGACCTGGTTTTTTTGGGGGGAGGGGGATAGCCCATGTGGACGAGAAAATCCAAAAAGGTAGTGCAAGGTGACGAAAAGATGGAGCGTGTTGTGGAGTTAACTGCCAGTCACTCCTGAATTACAACTTTTATGGGTGTGAGGGTGAGTTCTATTAAAATTTCATTTGAGGAACAGACACTTATGCTTCTGGGTGGGTTTGTGCTGCCATTTTCTTGTAAATAGTTTTGGATTTATTTCATGCTGATTTTTTTAAGAGTTGTCGCCCCAGCAGGCCAGCTGCGCCGTTTTTATTCGTTTTTGACCAGTGAGTAATAGTTGCACAACCGATTGGCTTTGCATGGACTAAAGCGATAGATTTATTGACTCCAGCCAAATTCTAGTTGCACAAAATGGTTCGCCATAAGCCAGACCTATGAGCCCTAGTGATTGGGCATATCCTAAGCCCAAATCCAACCTCATTAGGGCCTTAAGACAATAAGAGTCGTGTACCTCAACCGTAGCAGTTTGAAGATAACGTGGACTTCAGCTCCCAGAATTCTGTGCTGACTGGGGAATTCTGGGAGTTGAAGTCCACACAGCTTCAAGCTGCCGTAGTTGAGAAACACTGCAATAGAACACCTGAACTCCAGTCTTAGGTACTAATTGTAGCATAGAAGGAAACTGAGGCTGAGAAAGAAGCTGGTCTGTGGTCCACCCAAGGATTGGTGGCCTGGAATTTGAAAGCAAATTTTTTTAGGAATAATTGGTCTGCCGGAGCACATCACGTCTTGCTTTAAATCTCATCCTCCAGACTTAACTCTGCTCCTGTTCAATATAGAAATACGGTTTGCCACTGTCCTCTTCCAAATAGTTTATCGTGGCTTCCAGCATTTTGGACTTCAAAGAACCAAAGCCAAGCTAGGGCTGGTTTTATCCATGGAGCTGCACATGCTGGTACCAGGAGAGCTATCTCCCAGATCGCTGTTGGTGGTCATTTCCATTCCAAATTTTTTAACTGCCAATATTACAGGCCAGAGTAATCAGAATAGGGCTCATTGGTTAGGGTTTGGGTTGGGTTTTTTTGTACAAAAACATCCAACTGTTCATATTATAGGAGGTCTGTTGGATATGTTCACTGCCTTGAATTATTTGTATAAATAATAAAGGCAGGATGCAAGTAAATATTAAAATAAAAAAATTGAGGGAGCAGGTACAACATTCCAAATTTACAGAACTGAACTTGGCGATTTGGAGAACGATTAGCCCATGGAATTATCTGTTATTTGAAAATGTCTTGGAAAAAAAGAAACATGCCCAAGAAATAGGTACAACGCAGGAGTACAAATATAAATATACTGTGCAATATTGGACACAGAATTCACCTGGTGATCGTTATTATTTTGAAAAGCAAAGACAAATTTTTAATCCACATGATGGCAAATATTTATTTATGAAATCACCAATCTTCTATTCAAGGTCAGCAGAGCCTACCGTGTATTCCTTTTGTCTGAGCCTCAAAATAGAGTGAGCTTAACAGGGAGTGCCTTGAAATCAGGTGCTTTTCCTTTCAGGTAGGTTAAAAAAAAAAATCTAGTTACAGAAGGCAGGCCTGTTTTCAGAAAGTCACGGGGCCCTACTTTACAATTTTTGCCAATTATTTATTTATTTGATTCGTCAATTGCTTACAAGATAATAGGTGTTAAGTATAAACACGAGTAAGAATGCAGAAAATAGGTACGATTAAATGGGGACAATAAGGACAGGGATGGGAGGCACGATGGTGCACATATGCACCATTGTGAAATCTGATAGAAATCTGAGTGACTTTCACCCAGCCTCTCTCTCTCTCTCAACCCAACCTGTTTTTACAGAAGAAATGCGTGACATAAATGTTAACTATTTAAAAATAAGAGATAACACTGCAGGACAAAGGGCATAGGTAGAATGCTATGTGCAAAAAAGGCTGAAAACTCCACTCTGAAATCTGCAGATCATGGGATTCTCCCTATAGATACTTCGGCCTTACGATGGGATAATTCAACCTCGTTTTCGTTCCTCTGGGCAGCACTGCGCCAATCCTTGTCAATCAAACGTCATACGTGGAATATTGGAGCCAAAGATATACTCTGCAAAAGGTTTCCGTGTACTACAGTTGCAGCTTATTGAGCTCAGGTTACAGCACTTAATACCTGTTGATTTATCTGCTAGAGACCTAGCTGGCAGACTGCTGGTTAAGTGTAAAGGCAAAACCGTGAGTAGGGGAATTTGGGGGTACATACTACAAGGGAAACGAAATGGATTGAATCCTTTGTCAGTCCAAAAGAGGCTACAAAGCACTAGTAAATCCCAGGTAGCACATTGAGGCTCTCTAATGATAAAGAATGCAGCTTCCATTGATTTAAGACAGGTTTTTGTTTTTTTTAGTTTTAAAACAAACTTTATTTGCAATGGATTAAAAAGATATAAACCTACAAGTATACAGAAATAAAAAATAGTAAACATATTAATAGGACAGTAGACATATTTCTATTACATTTGATAATAGGTTTGATAGTTCATAATAAACAATAATAACTAATAATTGGCAAGTATTCCTTGTCTCTTATAGATAACATATTAATAAATAAGTAACATGTGATTCTACTATTGCTATTGGATTATTAACTGTATTATTTAATCATTAGAACCTTCATAATGTTTATGTATTAGACGAGAAGCTTGAAACCATTTTATATATTCAGTATATACAATTATATATAATATGTTTAAGACAGATTTTTAATCTCTGGGGGGGAATTTTTTTATTTTTATTTTTTGCTGCTTTGCGTTTCCACCTTCTAAGCATTCCGCTTTCTGATGCCGTTCTCAGCCCAAAGAGACCACACTACAAACCAAAGTAAGCCATTTTATTTCGAAAGGAAATGGGGAAATTTACAGGAACTGGTGGAATAAAAAATAATCCTTTTCTTAGCTATCATTTTTGCATTTTCTCCTTTCTGCACTGGGGTCTGACCGTATATATTTCGACTTGATTCCCCATTTGGGACCAAAACATCCTTGTTCCTAGGGAAATGTCTTAAGTTATTTTTAAAAAGGCGAATTACATTAAGCACGGAATGAAAAACAAAGCTATCAGGAGAACACAACTTGGAGCACTGTGTTCAATTCTGGCCATCACCACACCTTGAAAAGAACATTTTAAAACTAGAAAAAATCCCAGCCCTTCTGAAATCTGCATGTTAAATCTGACCGAAAGAAGAAGCTGCTAAATCAATTGTGGCAAGGAAAATCATAAAATAGGGCAAAATAACCTACTTATCAACTGTCTTGCTTAGCAATAGAAATTTGGGGCTCAATTTGTGATCATAAATCAAGAATTACCTGTGTTGAACTCACAGGGTTGCTGTGGGGAAAATAGGAGGAGGAGGAAGGATTATTAGATATGTTCCCTGCCTTGAGTTATTTGTAAACACAATTAAGGCGGGATATAAATAAATAATAGCGAGTTATTTAAAGTTGCTGCTCCTTCCTTTTTCTTGTATTTGCTCTCAGATATTCTCTTCATTATAAACCTGAAATATAGAATATAGAAATGAGGGCTTAGCAGGTTAATTCCATATAAAACCATTCCTAAGCTACATATAAAGTCTGCTACGTATTTTTAAAACGACAGGACTTAAAAAGCCATATGAAATTCCAGAAGCCAAACATTTCTGAAATTTTTTTAGGGGTGGGGGGCTGCAGATTACGAGGCCCTAAGGCTGTAACAATAGTTTCTTTAGCTTATACCTAAATCAGACAATTCACCGGCCTAAAAACCCCTTTCAAAATAATAAACGCTAGTAGGAGAAAATGGGCAATGAATGTACCATTATATTCATTTATTAGTAACAATTCTAATTAGTTCCATCAAGAATCCCGTGTGAGATCGGCAAAGGGGCAGAGCACAACTTATTGTAAGAAATCAGTTTAATATCAAAATTGCAGGTGAAATTTCTCCTCCCGGCATTCACTCCAGGTCATAAAGCGTTTTACGTTCTTCAGATGGGGGTGTTTGGGGTGGGGTGAGAATAGACTCAAGTTGCTATGTGAACTCAGGCAATTAGCCTATGGTTAAATTAAACACCTGTCAAAATGGATCGTGCAAACCCAACTCTGCATTAGACAGACAGACAGGAAATCGTGGCTTGGAGTTGCTAGGAGTTGCTTGGGCGAGGGTGGGGGGTGGGGGGGTTGGATTAGATGGCCTACAAGGTCCCTTCCAACTCTGATTCTCTTGTTATCTGTGAACAAGCTATGATTTAGTAAAAAACAATAAAATAAAATAAAATGCGAACGAGCTTCCTGCGGCTGTTTGCAGGCTCATCCCCAAATGGTATTTAACAAACCACAATAGCAGGCGATCCACATAACATAAAGCAAGTGCCCATTATGGTTTCCGCATCCCGGCCTGCAAGACACCAAAAAAACGTTTTTAAGATGCAGGTTGGGCCGGGGCTCTGGTTTTGAGCCATGGTGGTTTAAGTTCAATTACGGTTGCGGGTTTTACAGAGGGATGCAAACAAACACAACCCTGCAGCATCCAACAACGGGTGTGTGTGTGTGTGTGTTTCTGGCTGGAAGTCAAAAAAGCTCCAGAGCATCAGCCTCTCCTCGGGGACCATCCAGTAAGACGGAAAAGGGGAGGGAGGGGTCCCTACTAAAACACCGAGGGGGGGGGGGCTTTAAAGCCACAGCTGGCTGGATTCCTAGGATTCGTTCGTCCAATGGGGTGGGGTGGGCGCTTCATCGGGGATCAGCCTGTCTTGGGGCGATGGGCAGGTGGGGAGCCTGTGTTTTGGGGGGCAATGGAGGAAGAGGCGGGGGGGGACTGCAAGCCCGGCAGGGTGGAAATATGGGGTGGGGGGGCGATGGTTCACAGGAGGACTGAGGGTGGTTTGAAATATGGGGTGGGGTGGGCGCTTCATCGGGGATCAGCCTGTCTTGTGGGCTATGGGCAGGTGGGGAGCCTGTGTTTTGGGGGGCAATGGAGGAAGAGGCGGGGGGGGGGACTGCAAGCCCGGCAGGGTGGAATATGTGGTGGGGGGGCAACGGTTCACAGGAGGACTGAGGGTGTGTGAAGGAAGAGGAGGGGGCAAGCCCGGCAGGCTGGAAATAGGAGTGGGGGCAATGGAGGAAGAGGGGGGGCTGCAAGCCCGCAGGCTGGAAATATGGGGTGGGGGCAACGGAGGAAAAGGGGGGGCAATGGAGAAAGAGGTGGGGGAGCTACAAGCCCGGCAGGGTGGAAATATGGGGTGGGGGGGCGATGGTTCACAGGAGGACTGAGGGTGGGTTGAAATATGGGGTGGGGTGGGCGCTTCATCGGGGATCAGCCTGTCTTGGGGCGATGGGCAGGTGGGGAGCCTGTTTTGGGGGGCAATGGAGGAAGAGGCGGGGGGGGGGGACTGCAAGCCCGGCAGGGTGGAAATATGGGGTGGGGGGGCAACGGTTCACAGGAGGACTGAGGGTGTGTGAAGGAAGAGGAGGGGGCAAGCCCGGCAGGCTGGAAATATGGAGTGGGGGGCAATGGAGGAAGAGGGGGGGGCTGCAAGCCCGGCAGGCTGGAAATATGGGTGGGGGCAACGGAGGAAAAGGGGGGGCAATGGAGAAAGAGGTGGGGGAGCTACAAGCCCGGCAGGGTGGAAATATGGGGTGGGGGGGCGATGGTTCACAGGAGGACTGAGGGTGGGTTGAAATATGGGGTGGGGTGGGGCGCTTCATCGGGGATCAGCCTGTCTTGGGGCGATGGGCAGGTGGGGAGCCTGTTTTGGGGGCAATGGAGGAAGAGGCGGGGGGGGGGGACTGCAAGCCGGCAGGGTGGAAATATGGGGTGGGGGGGCGATGGTTCACAGGAGGACTGAGGGTGGTTGAGGAAGAGGAGGGGGCAAGCCCAGCAGGCTGGAATTATGGGGTGGGGGGCGATGGAGGACATGGGAGGCAATGGAGGGAAAGGGGGGGTGCAACAGAGGAAGAGTGGGGGGCTGCAAGCCCGGCAGGCTGGAATTATGGGGTGGGGGGCGACATGGGACATAGGGGGGGGCAACGGAGGAAGGGGGGGCTGTAAGCCCAGCAGGCTGGAAATATGGGCGGGGGGCTCACGGGAGGACAACGGAGGGGGGGGACAATGGAGGAAGAGGAGGGGGCTGCAAGCCCGGCAGGCTGGAATTATGGGGCGGGGGGTCGGCAGGGGCGACGGTTCACGGGAGGACGGGGAGGGAGGCGGCGGGGCTGCGCCTTCCCTCTTCCCAGCCGCCCTCGGGGCCGCGCATCGGCCGCGGCGCTGGAGCCTCTTCTACGCACTGCGGGCGGCGCTTCCCTCCCTGCCCAGCCCGCCCAGGACCCGCGCAAGGCAGGGCGGCGCTGCTCGGGCCGCGGGAGCGCGGCGGACTGGCCCCCTCCGCCGTTGGCCCGAGGAGGACCGCCCCCTCCCGCCTTACCTCGGATGAACCCTCGGCGGGTGCTCGTGCTCGGTCCCGGAGCGATCAGCCGGGCAGCGCGCCGGGCATGCGCGGTGTGAGTCTGTCTCTGTGTGTGTGTGCAGCGCTGGGCGAGGCGCGCGGCCGCTCCCGCCGCCCCGTTCCCACGACCCGTTTGCTCCCGTCTCGGTTTCCCGCGTCCAATGCGGCGTGTCGGGCCTTGGCGGGTTTTGCCAGCGAGGAAAACTGCTTGTGCCGGAGCCATACCCGGCTAAGGCTAAGATGGGGAGGGTTCAATCGTGGCTTAAGAGGCCGGGCTGACCCGGGAGAAGAGGAGGCGGCCTTGGGTCCGAGCAACGGCCTGCGCCAACTTGGGTTGCTTCCACACACCCCAATCGGGGCTAGCCTGGTGCGGCCGCCTTCCCACGACGCCTTGGCCTAATTCGGGCAATGGCCCCTGTGCTGAGTTCAAGACCCGCAGCAAAAGGGGCTTCCCCGCATCCCTGGTTAGAGGCGAGGGGAGCGACGTCCACGGGCTGCTTAAGGAGGGGAGGGGGGGGGGGCAAATTGGCCGGGAGCTTCGGGGCCTTCCGAGGATCAGGGCTGGGGGACGAGGAGGGGGGAGGGCGAGAGAAAGGGCTTGCCGTCTCTCCCTCCCACTCCTCTCCATTCCTTCTCTCCCTCTCCTTCCCTATTTCTCTCCCACTCCGTCTCCCTCCCTCTTTCTCTATCTCCCTCTCTCCCTCCTCTAACCTTTCTCCCTTCCTCTCTTCCTACATCTCTCTCCCTCCCTCTCTCCCTTCCTCCTCTCTTTCTCTCTCCCTACCACTCCTCTCTCTCTCCCTTCCTCTCGTTCTCTCTCCCCCTACACCTTCTCTCTCCCTCTCCCCCTACCGTTCCTTCTCTCTATCACTCCTTCTCTCTCCTCTCCCTCCCTCTTTTTCTCCCTTCCTCCTCTCTCTCCCTCTCTCCCTACCACTCCTTTCTCTATCACTCCTCCCTCCCTCCCTCCTTCTCTCCCTTCTTCCTTTCTCTCCCTACCACTCCTCTCTCTATCACTCCTTCTCTCTCCTCTCCCTCCCTCTTTTTCTCCCTTCCTCCTCTCTCCCTCTCACTCCTCTCTCTATCACTCCTTCTCCCTCTCCCCCTACCACACCTTCTCTCTACCATCCCTCCCTCTCTTCCTTCCTCCCCCTCTCCCCCTCCCCCCGTTGCCAGCGGGCAGTTGCGGACGTGCAGAATCGCGGCGCGGTGACGAAAGAACGGGCCGGTCTCTGCTGCCGCCGCCGCCGCGGTGGAGCAGAGCGCACGATGCAGCCGCCGCCGCCGAGACACTCGGCGCGCACGTAAGACCCGGGCTGCGAACTGCCGCCCCGCAAAGCCGGGAGGGGCGGCTGTCCTCGCCGCCCACCCACCCCTCCCCCGACGGCCTGCCTTGCAAAGAGGGGTGGGGGCTGCAGCAGCGACGCCCCTCCAAGCCGCCGGGCTCAGCCGCCTTCCTTCGGGACTCCCCTTCTGGCAAAAGCGGTGGGAAAACAAGGGAGCGCCTTGGCTTGCGAAATGGAGCTTCCCCCCCCTCGGGGCAGTCTATCTCTGAAGCTGGGAGAAGCCAGAGATACGGGAGGAACCACCTTAGTGCTAGCCTAGGCTTGCTCGAATTAGGGTTTCCTTCATGGGGCCTCAGGCAGATTGCAGCTCCTCGTGGCTGACCTTCTCTGGCTCCAAGACAGGCCTTGGGAAAGGAGACCACAAGGAACCTCAGGTCTGTAGGCTGGGCTGGAGAAATGGAGAAAATGTCCCAGAAGGTTAAGACTGTTTCTGAACGGCTGCATGGACATTCCCCATGAGATCGCCAGGAGTTGAGGCTTCTCTACATAATCATAGATATCCCAAAGTTCTTGGTTCTTCCGAAGACCATCAGTCATCAGTTGAACATGTCAGTTAGATCCCAAAAAGGCCTCCCCCGCCCCAAGAGGCAATTGGACTTTCTGGTTTTTCTTTTGAAGACGTTTCACTTCTCTCTCTCTCTCTCTTTTTAATCAACTTCATTCGGTTTTCAAAAGTTTTTAAAAATGTAAGATCACATTATAGACATCATTGTATCAATGTCAAGACAACATTTCCTTTTTCTTATCATGTTTCTATACATTCTTTCTTGTTACATTGCATTACCATTGCATATTCTTTCCCTTATTACAGATTTATATATTTTCATCATGTATTTCTATTTTCTTCACAGTAAATATGTACATCTCTATGCATAATTTCTTATGCTTTACTTAATTGTATGAAGACGTTTCGCTTCTCATCCCAGAAGCTTCTTCAGCTCTGACTGGATGGTAGGGAAGGGAAGGATTGATACTTTATGGAATGGAAGGATTTATAGGATTTAATCCTTCCCTTCCCCACCATATAGTCAGAGCCGAAGAAGCTTCTTGGATGAGAAGCGAAACGTCTTCAAAAGGAAATCCAGAAAGTCCAGCAGATATGGAAAACTTTATATCTATCTATCTCTATCTATCTATCTATCTATCTATCTATCTATCTATCTATCTATCTATCTATCTATCTATCTATCTATCTTATCCAATCCCTCTCCTCTTTCTCTCTCTCTCTCTCTCTCACACACACACACACAAACAGACAGAGACAGAGACAGATTAGATAGGAAAAGAACATTCCCCACCACTGTCCCAAAGGTGTTTTTTCAAGAGGCAACTGGACTTTCTGGTTTTTTTTTTCTTTTGAAGACATTTCACTTCTCATCCAAGAAGCTTCTTCTGTTCTTCAGTCCAGTCAGAACTGAGGAAGCTTCTTAGATGAGAAGCGAAACGTCTTCAATGAAAAATCAGAAAGTCCAGCTGCCTCTTGAAAAAAAAAAAAGCATCTTTGGGACAACCTGGATGACTAAGAATCTCCAGAGACATATCAGTTAGATGTGTAGTATATCAGGTGCAGGATAAGGACCCAGAAGATTGGGAGCAGCCCAGCCTACCTCAGGATAGTTGTGCAAAAGGAAAGAGGAGTGTTCTCCTGTTCTGACCCAAACCTGGTTCCAAAGAGAGCAAACACAAGGCAAAGGCAGAGCACAACCTTTTAATGTTTCATCTATAAATCCTGTTTCTTCACAGATAAAAGGCTGCTTCCAACTAATTAGCTCTGACAGGAAAGAGCCTTGCCAAGTTGTTTGTCAAGACTGCCAAAAACCCACAGATAAGAAATAGTTTACAACACAAGAATCTTCAAGTACTAACTGTAATGTCCACGAGGCTGAGTTTCAAAACGTCTTTGCTTCCTGCAAAGAACGTCCGATTCACAGCTGGCTTTTATCTTTTTGAAGGAGGGGCCATTACCTTGCAGCCTTACTCCCGAGTCGCCCGTGCTGTTTCATCTGCTCTCTCCTCCGAATAATCCTTCATGCACGCGCACTTGGCACAGGCTCCTCGGGAACCTCCTCATCGCTGCTGCCAGCCCCCACAATCTCTGAAGACAGCAGTCCACTTCCTGATGGTCCTGGCCCCTCATCTGAGTCCTCACTCTCCTCAGCCGTCTGCACCTGCAGCCGGCTAACCACAACATCTCCTTGCCCTGAATTGTGTAAAAAAAGAAAGGATAGAAATCTAAATACATCAATAGCGCAAATAGTGCTCCTCAACCTAACAACAATAATCATCGAATTGAATTGAATAACAAGAGTTGGAAGGGATCTTGGAGGTCTTCTAGTCCAACCCCCTGCCTAGGCAGGAAACCCTACACCACAATTGAGCCCAACATTTCTGGGGTTAAAGCAAAACGTTTGTGAAGCGAGTTTGCCCCATTTTACGATTTTCCCCCCCCCTGCCGCGGTTCTTAAACGAATCACTGCAGTTAGTAACATCGTTCTTAAGTGAATCCGGCTTCCCAGCTCATCTTGCTGGTGGCAAAACGTGATCACAGTTGACTTGAGGACACAGCAACCAACGGTCATAAGTAACAGATAACAGATAATCAGAGTTGGAAGGGACCTTGTAGGTCATCTAGTCCAACACCCCCCCCCCCCCCCCCCGCTCAAGCAGGAGACCCTACATTAGTGGTGACTAACCTTTTTGGGCTCCTGTGCCAAAAATTGTGCTTGCGCTCGTGTGCCAGCACCCAGAAGGCAATGCGTGCCCCCCCACGCCTCCTACGCATCTGCGCTCAATCACCCCACCCCACCCCCTGTTACCCCCTTACCTGCACTGCACCTCACAGCTGATTTTCGGCCTCCCAAAGGTTTAAGGAAGGGTTCTGCAGGTTTCCGCAAGCTTTGCAGGCTGAAAACTAGGCCCGTTTTGTCACTTCCTGTTTTTTCTGAAAATACTGGAAGTGACAAAACGGGGCTAGTTTTTGGCCTGCAAAGCCTGCCGAAGCCTTCCTTAAACCTTTGGGAGGCCGAAAAAGGCCTCAAACCGGCCAAAAATCAGCTGTGAGGTGCACGCATGCGCAGTGAGGTAAGTTTGCCTGCAGTTCGCGTGCCGACACCAATGGCTCTGCGTGCCACCTGTGGCACGCCTACCATAGGTTCGCCATCATGGCCCTACACCATTTCTGACAAATGGCAGTCCAATTAAGTGTAAGTACGAACCGAGTACCAAGCATTCGAGTTTTGATTACTTGAGCGAGGGGCTGCTACAACCATCATAAAAGGGTCATAAATCACTTTTTTTTCAGCGCCGTTGCAACTTTAAACAGTCAGTAAACAAACTGTTACAAGTGGAGGACGTACCTGTAATTGGAATGACACATGTTTCAGGGAGGTGGGGCAATATGGCGGTCTGGTTAGTGGCTGAGGGAGCCAGGCCAGCAAGCCAGCCACAGGAAACCAAAACCCCTGATGAGTGAAAACTGGCCACCATCTCATCCTTGCACATCTTTAATCCAATCTTTATCCAAACTCAAGAGAAGCACCATCTGGATTTCTGGAAACAGGAATGCAAAACCACACTTCAGAGTCAGTTAGTGTAATAGTACTAACCACACAACCGACTCTGCTCGTGCAAGAAGGTAGCTGGGACCAAGCATAAGCCTGGTTCTTTTTAGATTTGATTAGATGCCATCAAGCTGCTGCCTCCCCCCTCTTCTTCCCTCCTTCAAGAAATGCAGGCCTGACGGCCTTAATTGAAAATCTGAGTCGTCCCCCCCCCCCTCCCCCAACTGACTCAATTTGTCTGGGAATCTGGATACGAATAAAAGGGGACATTAAGACACGGACGGTAGCAGAGGTGCCATTCAGCAGGTTCTGACCAGTTCTGGAGAACCGGGAGCGGAAATTTTGAGTAGTTTGGAGAACCAGCAAATCCCACCTCTTGACTGGAGATTTTACAGTATCCTTCCCCTGCCACGCCCTCCAATCCATGCCCACAGAACTGGTAGTAAAAAAATTTGAACCCCACCACTGGACGGTAAGCACGTTGGGGCTCTTATGCATGCCCTTTACAGACCTCTTGGGAATGGGGTGAGGTCAACAGTAGACAATTTAAGGCCGTGATGGCGAATCTATGGCATGCCTACAAGCTTACCTGCACTGCACATGTGCACACCTTCCAGCTGGTTTGAGGCTCTTTTTGCCCTCCCGGAGGCTCGAAGGAAGCCTCTGCAGCCTCGGGAGGCCGAAAAACAGGCCTTCTAGAAATACCAGAAGTGCCAAAACGGGCCCATTTTTCGGCCTCCCGAGGCTTCCCTCAAACCTAGAGAGGGCAAAAACGGCCTCAAACGAGCCAAAAATCAGCTGGAAGGTGCACTAAGCATGCACAGGTAAGGGGGCAGGGCGGGGATGTTGCGTGTGCATGCACAGGAGGGGCACGGAGCATTGCATTGTGGGTGCCAGTACGCACGCGCTTTTGGCACATCACAATAAAAAGGTTCGCCATCACTGGTCTAAGGTTAAAGTTTTGAGGGTTTGGGGAAGAGCCCACAGAGTCAGGTAATGCTTTCCAGGTAGTGCATTTTTGAGAACTGAAGTCCTAACATTTTCAAAGTTGCTAAATTGGAGGAAACCTTGGCCCAGTACATCCTACTGACCCAACATGTGGTCATTAGTTCACAGTTCCTGGTCATGTAGATTCAGAAAATCAGGTTTGCAAAGCAAACCATGTTTATTGTAAGCGTTGAGTCAGTATGTTGTGTCAACATAGCCCATTATATGATGTATTTTGCTTCCCACTGCTCCGAGAAAAATTGGTTTTCCGGTATGAAACGTCCTTGAAAACAACAGAAATCAAATCACCTAGCAACCTTTTTAAAGCAGAAATAGAAGGGTACAGAGAAAGTTAGAGCTGAAAAATGTACTCTGGGCCCCTGTTTCCCCTTCAACTTGCATTTATGCAAAGTTACTCAGTTTCTCAATTAACTGTGCAATGGAATCTAATCTGTGGCATCATGTGACTTAATACATTCATTAATCTTTAAAGGGCCACTTTCCTGCAGGAGTTCTGTGAAGATAAAATAAGAGCAAGGACAGTTCCTGTAGAGGAAGGAACATGCAACTTGCTAGCAATATTATTTTAAGCCATGATGGGAATTAGTTGGAGAAAAGAATTCTAAACATTGGCTTGCTTCCATTCAGATAGCCACTCTATTTTATTACTATTATTATTATTGGTTAATCTTTAGTGAGATTCACAGCCTTTGGGGCTGGTTGGTAGCTCAACAGCTCGAGTCCTAACCAAGGACCTAGGAACTGTTCAGGTAGCGTCGGAGGATAGAAGCTGTTCCAAGTAGGGTGGTTTGTTGCAGAATCAGGGTATTCAAGTCTTATAAATTCAGGATTTCCAAATAGTGAGGTAACCCTTTAGGTATTGCTCCAAGGGCTCCAATCACAATTGGGATAACACATGATTTTTTTTTCCAAAGTTGCTCAACTTCAATTTGTAAGTCTCAATACTTTTGTGATTTTTTTCTTGCTACGTGTCGACAATTCGTGCAATCACCAGGTATTGCAATGTCAATGAACCAAACCTTTTTCTTTTTAACTATTATTATGTCAGCTGTGTTGTGGGCCTGTCCATCTGAATTCTGAAGTCCCACAAGATCTTGGCTTTTTCATTCTCCGGAACCTTCTCGACCTGATGGTCCCAGTAGTTGTTACTATACTACAAATCCAAACTTTTGGCACAGTTTCCAATGAATGGTTTTAGCAACTTGGTTATGGCATTCTAGGTAGTCTGTGAAATTTTGCTGCACCCACTGATTAAATGGTCAACTGTTTCATCTTTCTCGTTACAGAGGTGGACATTTGCTGTTGGTGGTGACATGCTGAATCCTTGCCTTCATGCAATTTGTGGCTAAGGCTTGTTGTTGAGCAGCTAAAATAAAGCCTTCAGTTTCTTTTTTCAGTATTCCTGATTTTAACCAATTCCAAGTAAGTTTTTGGTCAGCTTTGCCTTCAATACTTTTCAGGTATTGGCCATGCCTGGCTTTGCTTTTCCAATTTGCTTCTCAATTACTTCTTTTTCGACTTGGTTGTGTTCAAAGGATCTCCTTTATGTACTTCCTTAATCATTGGCTCTTCACTTTTCTGGATGTAGTCATTCAAGCCATTATTATTATTGTTGTTGTTATCATCATCTTCTTCTTCTTCATTATCATCATCATCTACATGGCTTTCCCCTTCTTTCTCTTTTTTAAATTTAAATTTTTAAGACCATCATTAGTGACAGTGCCTCGCCTATCTTCTCTGGAAATTGTTCGGGGGAGGACGCATAACTGCAAACTTCCCTTCTGCAAAACCTCCCGTTCAACAGTCAAGGAGCCCCCCCCCCCCCAAAAAAAAGGCCCATCCTCACTGCCAGGGGTCAAGAGGGTCAATTAGATGCACCCATGCTTTTCAAAACAAAGGAAAAAAATAAATATAAATAAATCTCTTTCGTCCCTCCCTGCTTTGCAGAATGAACACGAAGCAGCTTCATTGGAGAAAGGCAGAGGGAGACCCAGCCGTCACCCACCCAGCCACCCCAAAGAAAATCTCCACTGTGACCCCCATCTAGGGGCGTGGGGAGGGCAGGAGAAGGGCATGGCTTTGTGCATTGTTCAAGGCAATGGTGGCTGGGCTGTGAGCACATCCCTCTCCTTCTCCTTCTTCTCCTCCTCCTCCTCACAAGCTGCTCCCCAGCTCTGCTGCGCTTATTGGCGCAATCTGTTTTGCTAGCTGGAGGAATAGAACTTCTCCTGTACGTCGCCTTGTCCTTCAGCTGCAGCCAGGGAGCAGGCTCAGTAGAGGCTGGGGGGGAGTGGGGGGAGGAGGAGAGCTCTCTGCTTCAGAGAGAGAGCCCAGGCAGCTGCCCCTCCCAGCCGCTGTCCTCAGATGCCCTCTGATGCGCTTCCATCTGTTCTCGGCTTTTCCCATGAATGAGTGCGCCAAAAAGATAAAGATTAATGGACGCACAATCGATGCGGGCCCTGAATGCTGGCTGGGTCACCACATCGTGAGAGAGAGAGACCCCTGCAGGCAGCCAGGAATAAAAAATATCATAAGAGCCTCAGCGTTGGCATCACATCGACAAAGAAGCCCTGTTTTACGTGCCTCCCGTCAGATGCGACATTGGCCCCTTTCGAATTTTGGAACACTCCCTTCCAGAATCCGTTACGAGTCATCCTCGACTTAACAGCCATTCATAAAGCGAGCGTTTGATGTGGCCCTGCAACATCCTCACCCCAGTACCCATCGGTGCTCTGGCCGTCCTCCCCCCGCCCCCCGCAAAAAGGATGCTGTTTCCAGGGCAGCTGAGGAAATCCATAAATTCTCTCCCTCTCACAATTTTGCAGGCAAATATTGTTTATGCCTGTGTTGGACATGGGATGCGACACCTGGAAAAAAACCCGTAATCCTGCAGGGAAAGATTGGGTGCAAACGAGGTCCAGGCAGAAGAAGAAGAAGAAGAACCTCGTGGCTTCAAAATCTAAGGGATCGGTTTGGACAAAACTCAACAGCCCTTTTTCGTGCGTCTGTTGATTAAAAATAGGATCGCCAACTTGATCGGCAATGTCTGATGACGGATATGAGAGGAGGAGGAAAAGAAAGGAGGAAGAAGAGGAAGAAAGGAGGAGGAGGAGGAGGAAGAAGAAAGGAGGAGGAAGAAAAGAAAGGAGGAGGAGGAAGAAGAAAAGAAAGGAGGAAGAAGAAGAAAGGAAGAGGAAGAAGAAGAAGAACATTTTATAATGTGGTGACTAAAACTGGATGGAGGACACTAGGTATAGTCTTACTAAGGCTTTAAGAAATTGCTTGACTCCAGGGGTGAGATTCTACCAGTTCGCACCTATTCACTAGAACCAGTTGTTAACTTTCTAAGCAGTTTGGAGAACCGGTTGTTAGAAGAAATTACTGGCCTAATCCTGTAAGGAAGGCAGGAAGGAAACATTCTGGTGTTGCTTACAGAAACTGCCTCTCCGTTAACCCTTATTACACTCTTGGCAGGACTAGACTTCCTGTCTCAGGAATGTCTCTGGAGTTTTTTTTCCTCCTTTGCTGGTACTTTGCTTGTGTGGAGGGACCATTCAAAGTTACAATGGCCCTGAAAAAAGTGACTTATGACTCTTTTTCACACTTACGACTGTTGCAGCATCCCCACAGTCACGAGAGGCCAGGCGAGGAGATGCGTGCCTCGACGTGAGTGATATTGAGTTGGCCACACCCAGCCAGTCACATGACCACCAAGCCATGCCCACCAATTAAGCCACGCCCACAGAACCGGTTGCTAAAAAATATGAATCCCACCCTTGCTGGAAATGGACCAGTTTCCAGCTTCCCAGAGAGCCTCCGGAGTCCGGGCAGGGTGAAAACGCCACCTCCCACCGCCGTGGTGCAGGAGGCTGACTAGGCCACACCTACCATGGCCACGCCCACCCAGCAACTAGGCAGAGAACCCGGTTGACGCCCACCCCTATGTTCTTAAAATGCAATTGTGTTGTAGTGACATGACTGCACGATTTCTCCTCATTCCCTCTCTTCTTCCTTTAGGACCCCTCCCTCACCTGCAGCCAGGGAAGCGCGCAGCTCAGTGGCTACAGCGTATCCGCCTTGATTTACTTGGTTCGTCTCTTCTGCAGAGAATCTTGGCCCACCTTTTATTACATTAGATTTATTTATTTTTATTTATTATTTCGATTTATATACCACCCCCTCTCCCAAAAAGGGACTTGGGGCGGTGAACAGCCACAATAAAAACATACAATCAGAAAAGTTAAAAAAGAGTTTAAAAATTAATTAAATAGAGGGCTAAGACCAATAAAACCCATAAAAAATTAAAATCAAATTAAAAACCCTACTCATAACGTTACGCCGGACTGGCCTGTTGGAAAAGGTGGGTCTTAAGT
Source organism: Bungarus multicinctus (assembly GCA_023653725.1). Classification (NCBI taxonomy): domain Eukaryota; kingdom Metazoa; phylum Chordata; class Lepidosauria; order Squamata; family Elapidae; genus Bungarus; species Bungarus multicinctus. Next base: position 3,171,574 of record CM042837.1, on the reverse strand, counting down.
GCTCGTCGGAAGGCCCGTAGGTCAGTAATGGCTTGCATCTCCGCCGGTAGCTCATTCCAAAGGGAGGGTGCTCCCACAGAGAAGGCCCGCGCCCTCAGGGCCGCCAACCGACATCGGCCAGCCTGCGGCACCCCGAGGAGGCCAACCTTATGGGAACGCACCGGCCGGCAGGAGGCCGATGGTGGCAGCAGGCGGTCCCGCAAGTACCCGGGTCCCAAGCCATGGAGCGCTTTAAAGATGGTCACTAGCACCTTGAATCGCACCCGGAAGGCCACCGGAAGCCAGTGCAGCTCGCGCAGGAGCGGTGTAACATGAGAGCTCCGAGAAGCCCCCAAGATCACCCGCGCGGCCGCACTCTACACCAGTTGAAGCCTCCGGATGCTATTCAAGGGGAGCCCCATGTAGAGAGCATTGCAATAGTCTAGGCGGGAGATAACGAGAGCAGAGGTGACTTTGTGCAATGCACCCCGATTAATTTGTGGATAGCCGTAAACACCCCTCCTTTTTGCTAGAAGAGGTCTCCAAGCTATTTACCACACAGCATGCTAGAGTGCAATCAAATCCAATAATTATAATACAAGGTAGCAAATATATATATATATATATATATATTTTAAGCAGAGAACACAGCACTGGCAGCAAAACACAAACCGAAACCCAATCGGAGAGATAGAGAACAAGCACTTAGAAAGTTACTCGATGGAGCAAGCCTTCAGAATCACAAAGTACACGGTGGTGAAACGTGCAAGGAATCTCTGAACATCCGAAGAGGAAGCTGAACATCGTCTCTCGTGGCATTGATGCTGGCTGGCTCAGAAATGGATAGCAACCATCGGTGTCTCTGCAGATTTGGCAGATGACTTAATTTGCTGGGAATTGCTCGGGACAGAAATGGCATATAATTTGTGTCATTTGCACTGAAACCGTTGTGTGTGTGAGATCCCGGTGGCTTGCCCTGGAATCTTTTCAAGAGCGCTCGTGAGACTTTGCAGAAGAGTATGTTAAATATTCATTAGATTTGAGATCGGGGTGTCCAACGTCGGCAACTTACGACTTGTGGACTTCCAGAGTTCCCCAGCCAGCATTTGAAGACTTGTGGACTTCAACTCCCAGAATGCATTAAAATGAAATATCATTGCATATAGCTCTCAAAGGACCTTCAATCTATATATATAAAAGCGAAATACCACTCATGCATCATCACAAAATCTCCAGAACCATAAAGCCTACAAACTTGAAATTGGGTGCGTATCTTCTTCTTGGCTTCTAGGGGCTCACTAAGAAAGGATTTTTCGAAATGACCATCAGAGCATTTAGAGTATTTCCTACATTATTATTATTATTAACACTCTCTGATGATAAAGAGTTCTACTCCCCCTTCCCACCTGAAAAGAAATCTCTTCCAAATGCAAAACACAAGCAGAGGAGTTTCAGTTTCACAGCACCAAGCAGCTTCAGTACAGAACAGTTAAGCTAAGCCACTCCCAGTCTCCTTGCTGTCTGTTTCTTGGTCACACAGCAAATACTGTTTCAGTTTCCAAACAGCCCTCAGCTATCTCACACACTGAGAAGACACTAGCCAGATGAATACCGATGGATGCTGGTAGGCAGAGGCAGAATTTCTACCCCCCCCCCCCATTATTTTCTTTTCCAAAAACTAAGCCCGATCACATAGTTTTGTAGCGAAGCATGGGTATCCTGCTAGTACTACATAAACACAAGTAAATAAATAAATAAATATCCACGTGGCATATCCAGCTATCGTTCCTCCATTTTATCCTCATGCGAACAACCTGTGAACTTTATATTTTCTAAAGTTGGTTGGCCAAAAGACAACAATTGCCCCAAAGCCCTTCGCAGTGCATTGCGGCAGAATGTTAAAAATGAGTGTTATCAGCCTTAAAACTAATCAAACAGGTTGCGTTGACTCGACAGAGGAAGCCATCAAAATATCTGTCCTTGTGCATATCGGTAGAGGTTGGGTGGCTGTAATTAAGGGCTGGAAAAGGTGTGTGCAGAGGCCACAACTGTCACACCTTCCAGCTCAAAAAACTAGCAAGACAGGAAAAAGAGGTCTCTCTCTCTCTCTCTTTTTTCTTCTCACCTTCAAGGAACTTTTTTCAGGCCTCTACCTGAGTTGCAACTTGAAAGGGTAAAGTCTTAGAAGAAATGTTACCGATAAATTCTTAAGTCTGTAATAAGTGGCTTTCCACTCTCCTGTCCAGTGCTGGGATTCAAAAGTTTTTACTACGGGTTCTGTGGGCGTGTCTTGGTGGGCATGGCAGGAGAAGGATACTGTAAAATCTTCATTCCCTCCCTACTCCTAGGGGAAGGTTATCACCGGTTCTCCGAACTACTCAAAATTTATGCTACCGGTTCTCCAGAACTGGTCAGGTCCCTCCATCCATCCATCATCCATCCATCCATCCATCCATCCATCCATCCCTCTACCTCTACCTCTGCAACAACAACTACATCTCTCTTTCTCTCTCTCTCTCTCTCCCTCCCTCTCTCTCTCTCTCTCCATCCATTTGAACTGCTTGGACTCTGGATTCCCTGTGCTTGACAACACACCTTGTTCCCTTAAGCATTCATTGCAGGGTTTGCTTCCAGACTTTTTAATATCTTTGTTGCTCTGCACTTTTGCTAAGTTCGCTCTTGTCCATTCAGCCCTATGAAATCTCTGGTATCACAGAGCCAGACTTCTCCATCTCCTACCTACCCTGGGCTCTAAGTTAAATGCGTATCCAGGGAAATTTCTGCCCTTTTGGTTTGAAATATTTCCTGGAAACTTATCCAGCTGGCTTCTCCGGAGCGCCGGTCCTTGTTTGTTTGTGGACAAAGTCTGCCATCTGGTGCTGAATCCAAGGGGCTGTTGCAGAGTGCATTTTAAGCAGTGGGTCCCCAAACTTGGCAACTTTAAAACTTGTGGACTTCAACTTCTAGAATTCTGGGAGCTGAAGTCCACAAGTCTTAAAGTTGCCAAGTTTGGAGATCTCTGGTTTTAAGCATTCAGCTTCATCTACCTTGATTTGAGAGTAGTGATTGATGGGTGTGGTCCAGAGGTTTAGAACAGGGGATGCCCCAACCTTGGCAAATTTAAGACTGGTGGACTTCAATTCCCAGAATTCCCCAGCCAGCTTTCCCACATATCAACATTTGGGGCCACATCCTGATTCTTTTGGATGGAATAACTACTGTACATCTATTCATGCTTGTCTTTCCAGAGGATTATTTAAAAAAAAAAAAAAAACCTCAACATTTTAAAAGTTGTAAGGCTGCCATGGACATTTGTGTATCAGAGGAAGTAGTTAAGAATTATGAGCACTGGCTAATTGCCACCTTTCCCCTCCCTGTTTCAAAGGATAAAACCAGCCCTTATCACAACATCCGTAAAGCAGAATAAAAAGAGCATTTATCCTCAACACGACTTGTTTTGAACTATATGTCTGTTGTCCCTCTAATCTAATGCAATACTAAAGGGCATATCTTGGCTGCTTGAATGCTACAGGCTTAACCAGGTTAGCTAAAGAGCTACTGAGTAGCTTTGCATGGCATGCTCATCTTAGAGAATTTAGCCTCCCTGGTGTGAGTGTGTGTGTGTGTGTGTGTGTCAGAGAGAGAGAGATTGTTGAAAGAAATATCCTTCTGGGTTCAGTTCCAAGTGGGGAAAAAGACACTGGAAACATGGAGGCTGCTTGGAAGGTTTAATGGTGGACAGGGCCACATGTCCTGGAGCTCCAGAGAAGTCTGATCACATACTTCAAAGTCAAGAAAAAAAGGAAAGAAGGAGATACTGAGAGTGCTGGGTTTTATACCCTCTGTTGGGATTTGAATTGGAGTTTGTATTCTAATTGGTTGTCAGACTCTCAGGGGTAACTCTGTAGGCTGTCCTGAGTTCCAGGCTTGGTCCAGCCTTGCTGGGCAATTATGCCCTTAAAAGGGTTTTTGGCAATTTCTATAGCTTTTACCTGGAGTTCCTTCTTATGTAAAGTATTCTGATCCAGGCCTTAATGGCCCACCCATTAACAAAGGTGGGGGTGAGTTTCTGCTTCTTGAGTTTCGACTCTTCTTAGGGGAAATATTCTGCCTTTTTAATATTTCCTAGGCTATTTCAATTTTCTAGGAGAGGGGTGGATGCTAACTTCCTACAAGAGAAAGAGACAGAGAGAGAGAGAGGCAGAGAGAGAGAGAGAGAGAGATTTAGCATGTATGAACCTTTGAAATGAATTCATTAAGAAAGTCTGTTGTGCAAACATAATCACTTTAATTTTACTTCCACTTTAAGCCAATAAAAATTATCACTGAAGAGGGAAGAGGTTCAAAGGTGCTGGGATGAACAACATTATCCCCAGAAGTCTTTTTTATTATTATTTCTGTTTCTTAATCATCATAAATCTCATTTCCTGCTCCTTAGAATCCAGGCACATCCATGGGCTGGGCACAAATGATGCCACGTCTCTCATAAATGAAAATGGAACACCTTTTGTCATTTGCTTCCATTGAGACTGAAGATCAATGGCATAATTCATGTTATTTTGCTGGTGGGGCATGTGATGCCATTGTATAACTTTTTATACTGTAGACATAATGGTGGAATTTTTCATTTTCTTTCTACTAGTAATACGCAAGGGATTCAATCTCTTTGTAAACAGCAACCTGGAGCAAATGAGCGAGGAGGAGACCCAAACTCATTGGTAGCCTCACATTACAATGAAGAAGGACCTCCTTCTTTAACTTTGCCCTAAATTTCCCATTCTGTTAGAACAAAACCTTCTTAATAACCCCCAGATCATGCCAGGGATGCCAGCTGCACCAATTCCACTTGGGAGGGAATGGAAGGGCTTAAGGTGATCGAAATATCTCCTCTGCCAGGTAAGTAGCAAACTGGTTTTAATATTTGATGGTTGCATTCTTGCACCCCAAGCCACTTCCCCTTTTTTCTATCCAATTTGAAAACAGAAGATAGACTTCCAGAATCTATTTCCAAGGAGAAGGGGGGAAAAGTGGCTCTTTTCTAATAGGTGGAAATGGTGTTGTTGTTTTTTAATCACAAGGCGACTGAGAAACATATGCGAACGTTCTTTAATTTTATCAGCATCTTCGGGGCTTCTCACACATCCTTCAAACTGGAGGGGAAGACGCCTCTTGGGAGAGAAAATGTTTTAAATCGGTAGCGCTACTGTCGTTCCTAGCGCTGAGTTTTCCCTTATGAGCCGGCGTGCGAGATTTTACCCATTCCTTGCAAATCAGGGGTGAAAGGGGCTGTTGGAAGAAGTGCCCTTCTGGGTTCAGCTCCGAGCGGGGGGGAAAGAGACACACGGAAGCCGCTTGGAAAGATGGTTTATTGATGGACAGGATCACATGCCGTGGAGTTCTTGGGCAAAGAAAAGGGCAGAGATGGCTTAAAAGAGTCCCTCTCTGGGCTTTGAACTTGCTGGGGCACAGGAAGAGTATCCTGATTGGTTGCTGCCGGAGGTCATAGCTAGCTTCGTAGGTTGTCTGTGTGCCAGGTTTGGTTGAAACTTGGGGGGGGGGGGTGCAATGAAGGGCCATTGAATGGCTGTGCCTGAAGGAGGTAGATCTTTGTTATGTGGAATAGACCGGCCCAGGCCTTCACGGCCCGTTCACAAAGGGGGTGGTGGTGAGCTTTTGCTTCTCTGAGTTTCTACTTCTCTTTTAGGGGAAATATTCTGCCTTTTTAATATATCCTGAAATGTTTCGTTTTTCGAGGAGAGGAGTGGGTTTTAACGTCCAAGAGGGGTTTTTTTTTTTTTTTAAATGTTGACAAAATCACATTTTGAAGAGCTGTTTGTATCCACATCCAGGACTTGATTGAGGACCACAGCAGGAATTAAATTCTGAGGAATTGGGCAGAGATTTTGGATCTTGGACGAAAAGAAGCTGACTCGGGCGTCTCACACCGGGCAGCTGTCTTCCCACTTGCCTTCGCCACAATGTGGGGTTTCTCCCCACTCCCTGCTTTGGTTATACCTTTACTCCAGCCCCCCCCCCCCCCCCCCCCATGCACACTCTGCCCTTTACAGCCTTCAGATGCCAAAGCAGAGAATAATGTGCAACAGGTGCCAGGATGCCTGTTGGGTAACGGGTGCTACTCCTGCCAGGGATGAGCCCGTCTTTGCCGTGACCTCTGATGATGGGATGGGATGGTCACGGATGCTGGCTCTTCTCCCAGAAGGGCAGGTGGACGATGATCCCACCAAGGTCTGGCGGGGGGGAGGACAGACATGGAACAAATACCAGCTTATGTGGGCGGGTTTCACCCTGTTGGAAGAAAAATCCTGGGTTCAGTTTCAAGTGGGGAGAAAGACAATGGAAACATGGAGGCTCTTTGGAAAGATGGCTGAATGGTGGACAGGATCACATGCCATGGAGATCTTGGGCAAAGAAAAGGGGAGGAGATGCTGAGGGTGCCTGGGTTTTATGCCCTCTCTGGGCTTTGAACTTCCTGGGGCACAGGAAGAATATCCTGATTGGTTGTTGTCAGAGGTCATGGCTAGCTCTGTAGGTTGTCTGCGTGCTAAGTTTGGTTGAAACTTGGTGGGTGGTGCGATGAAGGGCAATCGAATGGCTCTGCCTGGAGGAGGTAGATCTTTGTTACGTAGAATAGACTGATCTTAATGGCCCATTGACAAAGGTGGGGGAGGGCTGAGTTTCTGCCTCTCTGAGTTCTCTACTTCTCTTTTAGGGGAAATATTCTGCCTTTTTAATATATCCTAAAATTTAGTTTACTTTACTTTATTGTCATTGCACCTCGTACAACGAAATCGAACACCATCTTCAGTGCACATCATGACCATGAAAATAAACACAAACACACTCCACACATTGAACCGGAAAACCCTGACACCGCACCAACACTGCACTATACTGCAGAATTCAACAGAGCTATTGCCCTGGGGATAGAAGCTGTTTTTCACCCTATTTGTCCTTGTTTTTATTATCCTGTACCGTCTGCCAGATTATAATAGTTCAAAAAATGTTTCATTTTTCTAGGAGAGGGGTGGGTTTTAACATCCAACAACCCAATGGGCCCCTGCCAGCTGCAAGGAAACAGTTTTGGGACAGACTGGAGTAGACTGCGAGAATTCAGCTTCACCCACATGTTCCCTGCCTTACTAAGTCAGCTGTTCTGGCACTGAAGCAATATATGCAATCAAGCTAATGATATTGTGATTTTTGGAGCATTGTAGCGATATTTTCTTTTCTTCTACACAAATTCAGGCCTGAGACTCCTGGAAAAAGAATCTCAGGCAAGGGAAATCAGTTTGTATCCGAGCTGAAAAATGTATGAGGCTTGGATTACTTGGGCTGCAGATATTTGGATCACCACTAGAGGGCAGTAAAAGGGCATCAAAGATTCTTTGGCTCCATCTGCTGGCCATTCAAATAATTGTGGCCAGTTATGGTAGCTGTACTGTAGTCAACTTACGGTAGTCAACAAACATATTGTGCTACATTCCCAGAATTCTTAACTAGCAAGCTCAAAGATAGAAAAAAATTGAGATCTCTTCTGTTCCAGCACACCTGGGAATATGTAGAGAAGTAGAGAGTCCTTGACTTAGAACCATTCATTTAGCGACTGTCTGAAGTTACAACAGTAACTTAAAACTGGTTCTCATGACCATTGTAGCATTCCCCATGTTTATGTGATCAAACTTGAGGAGATTGTCAACTGCCCTGTATTTCTGACAGTTGTGATATCATGGGATCACCATTTGCAACTTTCCTGGCCAGCTTCTGCCAAAGAAAGTTAATGGAAGAAGCCAGATTTATTTAACAACCACAATTCATTTGCTTAACTGTGCCAAAAAGATCACAAAATGGGGTGGGAGTCACTTTAACAAAGGCCTTACTTAATGACAGAAATGTTGAGCTCAATTGTGGTCATAAGTTGAAGACTTTATTGTAAGTCAAAGACTTACACTAGTTCACTTAGCGGCCATTCAAAGTTACAATGGCACTGAGAATCGTGACTTATGACTGTTTTTCAGTTACGACTTTTGCAGCATCCCCATGGTTACGTGATCAAAATTCAGTCGCTTGGCAACTGATTCATATTTATGACCATCGCTGTTTTCCAAGGTCATGCAATCCCCTTTTACAACCTTAATAAATGGGTTACTAACTTGACTGCAGCGACTCATTTAACAACTGTGGCAAGACCAAGGTTGTAAAATGGGGCACAATGGGGCTGTACACAGACTGCTACACCCAAATATATTTAATTGCAAATGTCCCAGAGTTCTCCATCCATCCATATCCGAAGTCCGGACTACCTACAAAAGACAGGTAGTACAAGTTCATTTAGTGACCCAAGTTACAACGGCATTGAAAAAGTGACTTATGATCATTTTTTTCACTTACAACCATTGCATCTTTTCAGATGGTATCTAGTTCATTCATTCATTCAGTCACACACACACTTTGCTTCAATGAACATCTCAGGGGCTTACAAACCTGTTTAAAATTAACGAATACAATATTACAGTAGCCACGTTCAACATTTGCAGTGGTCTGGTGTGCCCTCTCATGGCCAGTGAATTTTATTGCATCTGATGGAAATTATAGAACAAATCTGTAGATGATGCAGAGAATAAAATTCAATCACCATGACAAAATACACTAGATGGTTTATGAAAATTGAATTCAGCTAAGCAAAATATAAAGTTTTGCATTTAGACTCAATGAATAAACTTACAAAGGACTGTTTATTCTGAATTGAATTGAAAGACTCCTTGGCCTGTCAAAAATATAAAAGGCAACAAAACTGTAGTTGACCACAAGCTGAATACAAGACTTCAGGGTAAGGTAGTTTCAAAAAATGTAGATGTGGCTGTATTACTGGAATTATAGTTCATAAGAAGTAATCGTTTTACTGAAGTAACTACGGTATCAATTTTGGATTGCTGCACTTGTAGATATAAGGAAATTGAAAACGATTTAAAAGTTAGCACCAATATATTCGGGGTAGTTTTTTTCTAGTTTTGGATACCTTTTTTCTTTGTTGTTAGTGTTGGATGTTTTTAGTCTATTTTATTTCTTTCTCTTTGTTTTGTATTTTATTATTGGTGATAAAAGAATAAATGTTAAACAAAATTAGCACCAAAAGAACAGAAAACAAAAGACTTCATATACCAACAAGAAAGATGTAAAGTTTTATTTTTTGCTGCAACAAGGACTAAATTTACAGTAAAGGGCTTAAGACATTAGTGACACATTTTCTTACCAATGTTAAATATGATTTGATTATATATAGAATTTCTTACACAATCAAAATAACTTTTCTTCCCCAATATTTTTATGTGTGGTCTGATGGCTTTCAATGGTTTGACTATATTAACTGCTTAAGGTTCACATATCACACTACGTCATGGTTAAATTTAACCAGGCTTTAATGAATATACTGCATTGATTGAATTCTAAGCCCAAACCTGTGGCTTAGCATTGTGAATCAAACATTGTGGTATATTCAATAAATCATAGTTAACAAAACAATAACTTAGTACAGTGAGTCATAACATTGTAACTTCCAGATATGTGGAGGTTTCTTTAAAATAGGTACATAAAATTAGACATGTAGCATTCACACACTGATGCAAAACTTTGCATGCTTCCTTAAAGTAAGAAGACCAAAAAGGCTGGGTTCCTATCACATACTAATCAAGAACATTGTTTAATAACATTTCATTCAACACATATGCCAAATTAAATAAAATGCCTGAGTATGTGCAGTCAATTTTTTTTCCAATTACTGTATACTGTTTAAACACAATAACCTCCTCCTCCCCTAAATAAGCTAAAATATGTGGGATTTTGACACTTTATCTTTGGTATTTTGGAGTATTAAAATAGTGCTTGATCAGTAGCACGGCATACTTTATAACCCAGTGCATAAGACTTTTTCTATCCAAAGCCCTATTTGGCTCCAGTCTTTCAAAGCTGACTTCTTTCAGGACTGAAACCTCTCGTTTCATTGTTGAAACAAAATTAATATACTCAGTATTTTAAACTATGTTCTCCGTCTGCTCCATTAACCAAGGAGGCTGTGATTTTAGCCCTCCCTTAGATGACTTGGGACCAAACCCTCTTGCTCGGCCAAACCCATCTCATAGGATTGTCTGGGGAAAAAAAGGATTAGTTGACCAAACACAGGTAGTCCTTTGACTTACAACAGTTAGTGACAGTTCAAAGTTATAATGGCACTGAAAAAAGTGACTTATGACTGTTTTTCACGTGACAATTGCTGCATTGTAGCATTTGAAAGTGATATGCAATGAAATTTCATTTTAATGTATGCCGATTAGTGTAATATTATTCTATATTCTACTCTGTTCTCTGTTCTGCTGTTGTTCTATTTTTATCCTATTTCTCTATTCTATTCTATATTTTGTAGTCTATTCTATACTATATTCTCTATGCTGTTTTATTTTTATCCTATTTCTTCATTCTAGTCTTCATTCCATTATTCTATTCTATCCCATCCCATCCCCATGGTCACGTGATCGAAATTCAGCTGCTTGGCAACCAAGTCATGTTTATGATGGTTGCATCAGTCAATGTTAACAACAGTGCTACTAAAATAAACACGTGCAACGTTTCACTTAACAACCATGGCAAGAAAGATGGCAAAAACGAGGCAAAACTCTCTTTACCAAACGTTTCCCTTAGCAACAGAAATTTTGGGCTCTGTTGTGGTCGTAATTCGAGGACTACGTGTACAACTAACACCAACAGTCGTCCCATCCCCTTAGTATCATAGAACACAGAATCGCAGGGCTGGAAAGGGACCTCGGAAGGTCGTCTAATTGGACCCCACCTCAAAGAAGAGACCAAGGCCATTCCGGACCCCTCGAACAACCCTGCCGATCGTGGGACATCCCGGGATACCCCGACCTCGCCTCTTTCTCTCCTTCCAGGGAGCGAATGAGGATGCCACCCAGGCACTTCCAAGGCATCGGGGTTCGGGAAGGCGCTGGGGATGATGGGAGTTGAAGTTCAACCCCCCACCGGAGGGTATCGGGAACCCCCGTGACCCCCTTTCAATTTTTAGGCGCGTCTTCCCTCTGAAGACCTCCTTCTCTTCCCCCGGTGGATTCGATGGGGCTCCCTTCCGCGAAAAGGCGGCAAGAGGAGGGATCCCACGGGCCCTCCCCCCTCACAACGTCAGATGTTTTCGCCTCAGGTTGATGGAGGAGGCAGTTTTTGGCGGGGAAAAAGAAATGGAAGCTCCGCCTCCCGAAGAGATTCCTGTCAGCGACGGGACTGCTGTCCCCACACGAAGGGGTGAGGTTATGGAGCACCCCGGCTGGAGCGCGTCGTTCTCCCTGTGTGAGGAATATAACTGTCAACGGGCTCCGGGATCCATTTTTAACCGTCTCCGCGCAAACAAACAGGGGGGAGAGTTAGGGAAAGTCACAATATGGGCGGGAAACTCGGCTTGCTGCCGATTGGTTCTTGGCGCTGCCCTTCAATCGGTGCCGCCCTCGAAAAACGGCTTCTCCTTATGTTTACTGGAGATCAAGCCTGTCACTCGACCCTTTCCCTTCGGCGGCGGGGCAACCTCTGGTTCCGCCTCTCCCTTTCGCTCTCGCTCTGACGTGCCGTGTGCAAAGGAAGAGTTGGGGGAGGTTGGTGTTTGATGGAAAAAAAACAGCCGTTAAACGGGCCGCGGGGCGGGGCCTCCGCGAGGAAGTAAGAAGCCTTAATTGGATTGGTCAAGGCGGGAGGTTCAAACTAGCACGGGCAGCCCTGATTGGCTCGGGGTGGCCGCGGCAGGCCAGGCTCCCTCCTCGCGCCCAGGCGGGTTATTGTCTCTCGACTTTCGCAGGCGGCTCTCGCGCGGAATCGGGACCGGACTTCGCCCAGGAGCGACGCAAACATGGTAAAGAAGGCCGAAAAAGCCGCGCGACGAGCGGGCCAGAGCGAAGCGTGTGAGGGTTGGGGGGAGAAAAAAGCCCCGCTCCCGTTCGGCGGGAAGCTCGTGAGGGGGATTCTCTCACGCCGGCCGTGTGAGGGACGGCTCCCCCGGAGTGGGGTTGAGGGCGGGGGGGGGACTTCGAGTCGCCCCCGGCGCCGCTCCGTTTGGAGTTGTTCCGGTTAAGGGAGCGTCGGGCCGAGCCGTCTTTTCCCGCGGGCGAAGCGCCGCTCCTTGGGGCGGCCGGAAGGTGAAGCGGCGCTGCTGGCGGCGGTTCCCTCTTCCGTTTGGCGAGCGCCGCCTCTCGGTTAGCCGCGCGCGAACGGGGTGGGAAGAAAAGGTTTCTGCCTGCCTTTCCCTTCCTTTGGCCCCGGGAGCGCCTCATCCCGGCCGGTCCCCGGGGCGGAGAAAGAGAAAGACTCGGCGGTTCTCCTCAGACTGCCGATCCCCCCCCCCCCTTTGGCCCTCCCCTCCCCCGGCCTGGAGTGTCAGTCAGCGCCCCGCCAAAAGAGCCTTGCAACCCCCACCCACCCCTCACGGTCCGAGCCCCGCCGCTAACCGGCGCTCCTCGGTTTCCCGCGCGCGGCGCCTCCGCCCTCAAAAGGCGGCGCTGGCCGGGACGTCCAAAACGGCCGGGCGGGTGTCGCCTTTTTCCCCGCGCGGGGCTGAGAGCCTGGGTGACGGGGCCCTGCCGAAGGCGGCGGTGACAGCCTGGCACGCTGCAGCCCCTATCTGCCGCTGCGGGAAGTGGCGCGGCGGCGGTTCCTACCTTTCTTCTCCCTCTCGTGCCCCTCTCCCTTGTTTTTTTGGCTCAAGGGAGGACGGCACCGGGTGGCCGGGGGTTCTCTTCCCCCCCCATCATTCATATTCATCCGCTTTGGCTGAGCTGCGAAGCCCTCGGTTCCCCGCGGGTGACATCGTGGGGTTACTTGGTAAAGTTTGTTTTTTGGGGTGTATGTGGGGGGGGGGGGTATCCTGCTTTCTCTTCCCAATAGACTCATAAAAACCGCAGCTGCAGTTTTTTACTTTTTTCCAGCTTGAGATTTCTGAATGATTTATTGATTTATTTATTGGAATTTGTCAAAAACAAGAATAAAAGAATAAAAATACAATGACAGGGACCGATACACAACGTTAGTGCACTGAGGCACGTCCCCTCTACGGACCCCCTTAAGTATGAAGTAAGGTGCCCCGGAAGTCAATTTGTGACTGAAACTGAAAATTTGTAGCTGAGGCAACTGGATCAGGTAGGGCATTCCAGATTTTGACAACTCTTATTGCAGAAATCCTATTTTTTACAGTCAAGTTTAGAACAATTTACATTGAGTTTAAAGCAGTTTGTTCGCGCATCTATTGCAATTAAAACAGAAAAAAATCATTTACGGGTAAAGTATTAAATATAATTTTGTATGCAATATGATTTCTGTAAAGTGCGTTTTTGCTGTTGTTGAAAGAGAGGTTGCTTTTGGCTAGAAGGCTCAAGGTGGTCTCTTTTTTCTTTCTTTTTCTGGTTAATAACTTGCAGCAAGTAGAACATCTGGGATCAGAAGTGTCCAGCTTTGACAACTTTAAGACTCGTGGACTTCATCTCCCAGAATTCCCCAGCTTGGGAGCTGAAGTGTGGAAGTTGCCAAAGTTGGAGAGCCTGGTGTAGATAATGTGTACAATAATAGTATTCTGTGTTACTTGCAAAGTGCAGAAGGGGAGTGAGAAATAGATTGTTTTGATGACTGATGAAGAATGTGAGAAAAGAAAAAAGGTACAGAAAACTAAATTTACACCGTCATGAACTGCATTCTACGTAACTTTCTCTAAGCCATCCTTGCTTCTACCAGCACTTCATACATGCTCTTTGTTCTTTAGCTTGTCTCACATCTTCCTCATGTGGGTTTCATCAACTCCATCCAACCAACCACAACTTTTTCAATTGTATCCATTCAGTCACTCTTATACATTTGCTTTGTGATTTGATCTTCATACATTTGGTCTGTTTGATCATGCCACTTTAATGTTTATATTGGCAGCTCATCATTCTAATTCATTCAGCACCAGTACATTTTCTAATCTCTTCACATTTTACTTTATACCCTGCTTTAGACTCATCTTTGTTCAATGTTCCTACAGACTCAGTTCTCATCTCTAGATAGTAATATGACCACAGGCTGTTTTTGGTTTTTGTTACATATTCATTACAACAAGTCATCTATTACTATCCATTATATTTCTGCCAATATGTGCACATCTTGAAATTTTCTCCATTCAAGTTTACATTTTTGTCTTTGATATGTAATTTTGAGATAATATTACTTGTTATATCACACAGTCTTTCTGTCAATTGTTGAGAATAATTTTGATTCTCAGCTAATAACATGCCATTATCCTCAGAGAAAAATGCATGCATGTTTGTGTATGTAGTTAAAGCATCTCTGCTAGTACCACAAGTGTATCTCATACATTTATACATAAATATGTTCGCCGCAGAAATATCACGTTTTCATCTTATACTTAATCTTCTATTAAATATTCCATCTATTTTCACACATGCTTCACTTCTGTAATGTATTGTTTTAGATATAGTCTTCACATGTTAAAAAAAGTTGCATGGCCATTCCATAAATAAACCACTGCCACATTTTAAGATTTTCTCAATTATGCCATCAACAGCTGCAGTCCTAGCATTTTTCAACATCCAGCGTTTGGGAATTTCTTCTAACCAATTTTTTTTTTTTGACAGTAACAGTTACAGCTTTTGGTTCAACTCCACACTTTGACATAACAATAACACTCCCATATACACCATTCCTTTCACTTCTCTCATTGCCACTTTAAATATATATACTTTAAGTTTTTTATTACTGTGCATTTTGGCCTTTGATATGGAAAATAATTCCTTTCTCTAACTATATTATTTGCAGCAATATGTTTTGTCATTATATTATATGCTTTACACAATATCTTTCATCTTCATTTTTCACAACAATTATTCCTTTTTTTTTTTGCACTTTTTCTTGCCTATAGCCTGAGAGGCTTAATAATTCCACCAAGCATTTTTCATATTTCTCATTAGTATAACTTCAGATGCTTATGTAGCAATTTATAATATTTCTACTCTTTTTACAAGCTGCTTCCACATCCTCTTTCCTTAAATTTACTTTCTGTACATTCATTAGGGAAATTAATCTGTTTTCTTATGTACAGAACCCATGCTTTCTTTTCATATGTCAATTCTACTTTCTTTCAAGTCTTCTTTTTCTTTCATATCCATTTTTTCAAAAATCCAGTCTTAACACAATGTCTCCTATTCAAAAGTTCTTGTCAACATTGTAGCTTTCATTGCTTTTTTAGTCTTTCATTATGAATAATCAAAAATACTTCTAGGTTTATATTCATTCCTTCTGTGTATACTTATGAATACAGTTCTTAAACCGTGTATTTAAAATAAACATATTTTTTTAATTGAATACCAAAACAGTAATTTCATTCATTCATTCATGGACTTCCAGATTGTCCAATCTCTACTGTCTTGAACTCGTTTTCAACTATCCATTTTATGTCATCAAAATCATGTTTGTTTTTTTTCACCATGAGTGCATTTATTCAGAATGTTGTGCACTTTTTCCAGAATTCATCTTTGGTTCTTTCATTATCACTGATCATTAGAATGCTGCATGCAACTGTGTTTTCCCCAATAAGAATTCCTGTTCCATATGCATCCACAGTTTAGATGCCACTTACTCATACTTATTAATATATTTTAGCACTTTCATTCATAACAAAACCTATATTTCTTTTAGTTTCACAAGTACACAACGTATCTATTTTGCTTTCATTCTTTTCATTTGCTAATTCATGCAGTTTATCATTTAGTCCATTTGCTTTCTAAGTCTCAGTTTTTCATGTTATGAAGGTCCTATATAGGCCCACAGGTTAGTGTACATGGTCCTATATAGTAACCACCATAACATATGAAAAATTGAGAATTGGTGTTGGTTAATCAAGATTTTTACTTTATATTTTTAGGAATTTAAAGAATTAGACTAAGTTACCCACCTACGTTATATCTGCACTGCATGGAGCATTCTTCGTTTATGATAAGGATAGTATTGCTGACTTGTTGGGTATTTTAGCCAGTATGATGGATGAAATAAATTCCTGTTTTATGCCAAGAACATTTACACTATTATTTTTGGAAGCTAGGACCTTGAATCTAGAGCCTATCTTGCAAAAACAATATACTGTTGTCTGCATCCCACTGCATGCGCTTGGGTTGTAGCTAATTTATCCAATAATTTTAGAAGAGGATACAGCTAATAGTAGAATGCCCATTAGAAAGCTGTTTTCATTGTATTTTTACAACAAACTTTCAATCATAACTATTACTGTGAGATAGTACTAAAATGGGACCTTTACACAGCCCCCCTTAATTTGATATATATTCAGTATTGTTTGAAAATAAATATATTTAAATCTTGTTTTACAAGTCAGTTTATGCCTTGTCATCTGTCTTGTATCTATGCTTAAAATTATAAAATTAGAGTAGGTTTAATAATAGTGTTACAAAAATAAACAATTTGGCAATTGCCTGTTTATATTTAGAATTAACATTGCATATTAGGTAAATTGGGTTTAGATGTGTATTTAGGGAGTCTGGTCTGGGATTGTATTTTAGAGGATAGAATGCAGCAACAATCTATTTGACTATTTCACTATTGCAGATTAATAAACTAATTATAACAATTGCTGTACTGATTGATACTAATGGCTGACAGCAATTAAGGATATTGTAGCCCAAAATCTAACTTGGGACACACTTTTATCTGCACATGAATTTTTACCATCAATGCTTAACTTGAAGAATGGATGCAGGGAAGGCTAATTAGGGGAAAGTAAAGTTGACCATCTGCTTTAGTTTTGAACAAGAGTTTTGACATTCATGTCCTTATTTGATGTAAAGAAAGATCTAGCCTGGGGCTTAAAGAACTGATGTTTTGATAATTCACTGTCACTTGTATTTATTAATAAACTCTTTTTCCCGTCATGATGAAAAAGTTATATAACCAGAAAAAGGTTTCTTATAGCATTTTGCACAAGTGAGTAATATTTGCACATGTAACATCTGTGGAAAGTGTAAAGGGGCAAGATATGAAAAAGTTAGGTGATACAAGAATAATTTTATAGAAAGTTATACAAGGTTGCAGTTCCAAGAGTACAAAGTAGGAAATGAGCTCCCCCACTTGTGTATGTGCATTTTGGTGTTGCATGAATAAAAGGAGTGGAATTTATGCATGAATGTGTCATTTTGACAATATTGCTGAAGCCTCTGATGCTGAATGCTCTTCAGGCGATTCTAGTAGCCTGGGAAAAGTTGATGTCTGATATAGGACCTCCTTTTTAGACATAGCTGCTGTTAACTGATAAGCTTCTGCATAGCTAGACTTTTGGAAAAGGTTGATAGGGTTAGAATCAGCCAGGTAGAAATTGTAATTAAAAAAGAAAAATCTCCTAAACTAAATTCTGTACTTGGTTCTAAACAAATCTCCTGGGTGAAAGGACTCTTTGGAAAGTAGTCATAGTTCTTAAAAATTCCCTTTTTGCAACCACCTACCTAAGCTGACCAAAAGGAAGAATATCCTCAAAAGTTCTTAAATGGTCAGCATTATCATAAATTAGTCTCTAACATAAATTGTTGATTATATATAGGAGTGTATTTAGACTGAACAACTCTCTAGTTTAGATAAATAAGAGAAATGTGGACATTTACATGCTAATATTATCTGTTAAAAAAAAGGCACACTTAACTTAGGAAATTTCAAATGTCAAAATGAGATAAGACCTTGTCTCTGGAGAGTGTGCATACTACAACAATCTATATCTGAGAGTTGGAAGCCAGTGGTTATGAAATGTGTGAATATCTTAGTTGTTTTTCAATGACTTTTTTAAAATTAGAGGCTAGGATACTGACTCTTTTAAATGTCCAAATGGTATCTTCCATGTACTGGAAAACTTGCATGTGTGTGTGATCATATGACCAGATATATATGTGTGTATGTATGTATATGTATATGTGAAATCATATGACCAGATATATATATATATACATATATATATCATGATTGCACAGTGATAGCTTTTCAGAATTGTAGAAATTTCCCAGCATCCTTTGCTGCTCTTCACTGAGCCTACATGGAATTGTAATTTAGTAACATCCACAGCTATGTGCTACTTATGTGATATTATTCATTATCTTTTGATAAAGTAACTATGGTTATTACTTAATTATAGTTTCAATCAAATCTCATGATCTGAACATTCTTAAAATGTATTTCATGGCAGACATTTACAAATAATGCCCAGTATTGCAACAGGAGTGTTGTGAGACAAATGGAAATTTTGGTCATTAAAAATAGGACTTTGCACAATTTTAATTGTCTATATAATATTTTTAAAAAAAAACTCTGAATGCTGTTAAATGACATAAGTGGAGAACTGCCCATATTTAGAGTTTGGAAGGATAAATAGCAGTGTAGAAAAAGCGGTCAGCTTTATATAAGCTAAAAATTGCTTTCTTCTTTGTTTTTGTTAGCAATGAAATAATAAGCTCTTCATCCAATAATTGTAGTAGGAAATGTTTTGCTTAGCAGACCTGGGGAGAAAGTTTTGGGAAAAGAATATGTGAGAGTAATAAAAAAAAATGAATGCTTAAGGAGAATGCAATTGCAGAGAATATTCCGGTTGGGACTAATTCCAGTGTATTCTTGCACGTACGCGTGCGCGCGTGCACACACACACACCATGAACTATCAAGTCCTGGAGTGAGGATTATTCTATTTGAGAGTAAATGTCTTGAAGAAACTATATGCAATAAATGTTAAGTGTAAGAAGATTGGTAAATGTGTTTTAAATTTCCCCAAATCCAAGGCAAAGAAACTATTAAATGTTCTGTGCTTGATTGGAACGTTGTGATGCAATAATAAGAGGATTTGGGCTCCTAAGAGTCACTGGTTGAATTGAGTGGCTACAGGAATCAAGTAAATGAGTAATTGCAGTACTAGACATGTAAATAAAAAGTCAATATGGGCCATTTCACATATATGTGAATAAATAGGTTAATATGTTCATAACTGTTCCCATTAATTTATCTCTCTGTACAGCCAACAGCTATTGAGAACAGCTGCAAGTTGTATCTATGCTTGTAAGTCACACTAAATAAGCAACACTAAGTAACCCAACAGCTTTGGAAGAATGAATTGCTTTTAAATGAATTGTTTTTTGAAAGTCATAATATCTTCTTTGGGCACAAAGGATGAAAATAGAAAAAAAGGTTCACTGTGTTGGCTTCAAGTCTTGTCCTACATGCGTTTCATAACAACCATATACAGTTAGAAAAAAATGAGCAAAAGTTTAGTAAGAGAATCCACTTAGATTAATTTGGGGGCGGGAGTAAAAATAATAAAACTAAAACATAGTTTTAGGGCTTGGATAGATATGATATTTTGATATGTACAAGATTTTGTTTAAAAATAGCTGGTTTTGTCCTCAAACTTCCTGAGATTTTGGCCCATCTCAGAAAGTTATACGGAGTCAGACCTGGTTAATGCTTAGATTATAAGACCATTAGGAAATTCCTGGGCTGTAGATTAGACCAGGATGAAAAACCCTCCCCCCTTGAATAATAGAACAACATAATGGTTTTGAATTTGGTAAGAGCTCAAGTTCATTTTTACTCCACAACGATAATTGTGTCAGGTTGTGATTTATGTGATTTGAAGAGAAACCAGAGCTAATTTTATAGGCTTTCTTTTCTTACATATAAGTTATATATACAGTATATGTATAAATGGTTAGTTATGCATGTAGAAATGATGTGATATTTTTTCAAATTCTGTGACTTGGTCTTGGACAAAACCAAACCCACCTGCAAAGTTGGTTGTCTGAGAGAATCAGCCATTGTTTGTTAAGTGTAAACATAAACTAATGTTGCTGTCCTAAAACTCTTTCTTGAATTAATTGTTCCCAAAATAATATACATGCTTACATATGTTTACAGTATTAAATTGGATATATGCCTAGATTTACTTGTGGCCAATGTTTGATCCTGTTTTTTTTTTTTTCAAAACACTTCTGTCTGCATGTTTGCATTGTGACAGGAAAAGTCTGAAGAATGTACTTCCTTTTGAAAAATTCCATCAAGATTTAAATATGAGTTGGAGAAAGGTCATTACTAAATTTGAACGTGTGACATGCATTTCACAAGTAGTAACACAATGGGCATTATGGAAGCCACGCTAGGATTGACTGATCTCCTGTTGCGCTTTTTGTAGGCTGGAGGCAAGGCTGGCAAAGACAGTGGAAAGGCAAAGGCAAAGGCAGTATCTCGCTCACAAAGAGCTGGACTTCAGGTAAGTTTCCAGGCAGCCTTTCACAGACACGTTTATTTGTATTTTCTCACGGTCCTAATTAAATTTGGGAAGCATGGCATTCTCTGTTTGGGGCATAGAAGCATTCATTATATATTATTTAATTCAGGGGTGTTCAACCATGGTAATTTCAAGACCTGTGGACTTCAGCTCCCAGAATTCCTCAGCCAACCATGCTGATTTAACTTATTTAATATTGTAATATATTGTTTTAATTGCTTTTTCAGTCAGACAGAATTCTAAGCATCTCTAAAAGTCTGTTTACCTGGGTGAAAGAAGGCTGGAACTGCTCTGGGAGGAGCTTCTTCTCTTTTCTAAGGTTGATTGACATATAAAATTAAGTCCCATTGTGGTTTGGCTTATATTGTCCTAGCCACTTATATTTAAAAAAAAAAACATTCTGGTTGGTTTTATGTCTGTAGTAAACCAAGTCTTAGTGGATATTTTCTCCAGGTGATTGGAGTACAACTTGGCTTTCTTTTTAACTAGTTCTTGCCTTTTCTTTTTAATTGGTTTTCCTTATGCTATATTCTGTCAACAGAAAGTTGCCTTTTTTTAGCTATCAAACCTGGGCTGCAGAAATTCAATTGGCACTAGATGGCAGCATCTGGTGGTTGCCCAGAATTTTGACAGCCTGAAACTAGTCTTTGTGTGGCTTTTTAGTTGGTCGTTAATTAGAGGGAAGATATGCAAAGATGTTTCCATACTGGTGGTAATGGTGGACAACTTTAGGCCATAGCGTTTAGGTCTAACCTGTGGAAGCCCTCCTCCCAACAGATTATATTTTTTAATGCAACAGAAATGAAAAAAAAATGCATGACTGGATTCTTCCTCATGCCATTCAAAGGGTCAGTCTGATTTTCAGTTGTGTAAAGAAGATCTGCCTTTAGACACTAAGAGATGCTGAATAAAGTGAGCAGTGCTTTTCCTCTCCACCAAATGAACTCAAGGCTTAGCTGTTTTATATATTGGAACGCTTGCCCTAAAACAGTGACCCAATCATCCAAGGCAAGTGATTTTCTTTAGAGAGGGGATTCCACATTTCTTTATCCATGCACTATGACCCAGGAGAATGAAAAATACTCCATCTCCTAAGTCTCCTTTAGAAGACACTCCAGATCAGATGTCAGAGGAGGAAGCCCAGATCAGAATGCTTGCAACAAGAACTTAAAAGCAGTCAGAACTGTACTTTGTACTGCCTAACAGCACCTGAGGAAGAAATATGCTTCACTGAACTGGGTATTTAGAAGAATTTTTCAGGAAGATTCTCCAGCAGTTGCAGCCATGCATAAAAGAAGCTCATCATCCTTGCTGATTCTTTGGCCTTCCATCGAAGTTTTGCTTCTGCAGATCTTTGAAGTTCAGGAGGCTGTTTTGGACCTGTCTACAATGTAACTGTTTCATTGGCTTCCACATACATCTTTTAAGAAAGAGAAAAGACTTCTCCTTAGTCTTGTCCTCATTCCGGAGCTCTGGGTTCCTAAATTAAGTTTACCTATTCAAAATGTTACATTAGTTTCTAGGAGGAAGCTCCTTAATCCCATATTTTAGTCTTTATTTCAGAAGCTACGGCCCAAAGAATGTTTCCCTTCTGTTGCACCAGCTGTTTGCTATTTATAGTTAAAGCCCAAAATATATGGACTTTGTGCAGGTTTTTGTTCTTTTATTGACTCATAACAAAGTAGCATTCTTTCCATAAACACGGACTGGCATCTTATTCTTGATGGGAATTTGGAAATTGGAATATGTTAATAAAAAAATGTTTGCCAAATCATGTTCTTTTCCTATAATAAAAGCATTCTGGTGGTATTATAAAGTAGTGTTTATACCTCATATTACTTTGACATGGGATTTAATCCTCTGATCATGCAAGATCTGTTGCACATAGCCTTAGGTTTGTAGAACACAAATTAATATTTTTAAAGTTAAAAAACTATCCATTTATGAATGAATGAACCTTATACAATAAGTAAATGCTAGTTAGCCAACATTATCAATAAATCTTATACCAGAGAACTCCAGATTTTTATGTCTAAACCTTGAACCCTGCCAAATAAATTGTGTCATTTTCTTAGTTGCAATTCCAGTAATAGAACTTGTGTACTTTGGCATTTGTTTGTCGTGTAAAAACAAACAAACAGCCACTTACATCCTGAATATACATTACTATAGAGTATGCCTGGATCAAGTGCCTTCTACCTCTCTGGAAATAGGTCAGAGATACGGACGGTCAGTTGAAGCCTCTTGAAAGGGCATCTATGCTAAAATAGTCCTTTTGCTTCTAGTTCCCAGTGGGCCGTATCCACAGACACTTGAAGACTCGCACCACAAGCCATGGAAGAGTTGGCGCTACAGCTGCAGTGTACAGTGCTGCAATTCTTGAATACCTCACTGCTGAGGTAGGTTGCTGGAATATTGATATTCCTCTAATGTTTGGGTATTGAATGCTTCAATTCTTTATACCTACCAATTCTTCATTTTCCCAAATATTTATTTCATTTGATCTAATAGTTGTTTGCAAGCTTACATTTTTTTTGCAAAAGCTATTTTATTGTACACCTTTCTGTTTATATTTATAAACATCATTATAAAACACCAGAAAATATTGAAATAGCAAACCCTGTTGTATACTTGTTCTAATTAGAAGAGGTTGAGTAAGTTCCCATTAGTTCTCCCTTATGTTTTTAAAACATTTAAAATTTGTAATTTGTTACAAATATTTCTGAGGAAAAGAATATATGTAATAATGAAGGTATTGCTCATCAGTGTGTACATTGTTCTGAACTGAACTTCAAGAGGCATGTTTTTCATCAAACAAAATATTTTCCCTAGCTAAAAAAAGGATGAGCTGGATAGATAAATTTAGACTATCTATCTATCTATCTATCTATCTATCTATCTATCTATCTATCTATCTATCTATCTATCTATCTATCTATCTCTCTCTCTATCTATATCTATATCTCTATCTATACATTCATTCATTTTATTACAATTATTCAAAAGTATCAATTACATACTTATATCCAACTATGTATTTGCTTTCAAATTCCATAAAAAGCTACCAACAGAGTTTTAATCTCCAGTTTAATTCATTTGTAGCCTTTATTCTTTTTTGTTATATGATAAATTTTAGAAAAATCACTCTTATCACTCCCTTAGCTTTTCTGTAATGATCTTAGCTGCAGTTAACTATTTCCCCCTTTAAATCCGGAGTGTGTTCCGTTTGCCAATTTTGTGCAACACTTTAGTACTATTGTGGATTTTACTGATAAGTATAATTGTAATATTCATATTATCAACATTCTAGATCAGAATTATAAGAAAGGGTTTATCAAGTTTGCAACAGTCATATATGTAACGCAAACTGTTGTTCCTGTAAGAGATATTAGTCCTTTGTATCATTACTCTGAACGTGTCAAGCACGAAAGGCCAGCTCCACATGTGAAAGTGCAATTAAACAGATTCATTGCTAAAAATCTGTGCACAGGGCTCTTCTCAACTAACGGTCAGCACCTGCTTAAAGTTAGATAAGGGTCAATTGAATCCCAAAGCTACATGGGGATTCTAGGCTGATCCCTCTTTTAACTCTGCCACTCTTCCTCCTCCAGAACTATAAAATGTTTACCACTATCTGTAAAAATGAAAATATGTTAAGCTTGTTTTTAAAAAAACCTAGGAAACTAAATATGCCGCTATATTTATTCCAACAGGTGTTGGAGTTGGCAGGCAATGCTTCGAAGGATCTCAAGGTAAAACGTATCACTCCACGTCATTTGCAGCTTGCCATTCGTGGTGATGAGGAGTTGGATTCCCTTATTAAAGCGACCATTGCTGGTGGAGGTGTGTATCATCATAGCTTCTGAATTCTGACTATTTATCCAAGGCAATTCAGTAATGCCTGTGTCAGAGGTTCCCATTTCAGCACACAGGGGGTCCTCGACTTACAGCAGTTCATTTAGCGACTGAAATTACCATGGCACTGAAAAAGGTGGTTTATGACCATTTTTCATATGACCGTTGCAGCATCCCCATAGTCATGTGATTTACATTCAGATGTTGGACAACTGGTCCATATTTATGATGTTCACAGTGTCATGTGATCCCCTTTTCCTTCCTTCTAGCAAGCAAAGTCAACGGGGAAACCAGATTCTCTTAACAACCAGGTTACTAACTTCACAACTGCAATGATTTACTTAACAAATGTGGCAAGAAAGGTCTTAAAATGGAGTAAAACTCACTTAACACATTTGTCACTCAGCAACATAAATTTTGTCTCAATTGTGGTTGTAAGTCAAAGGCTACCTGTACAGGTATTTGGACCACATTCTTTGAAATCCAACCTATTATATATGGAGAGAAATATTTGAATGTTGGAAACGACGTTTGGCAGCAGCAAAATTTATGGAACTTTTAACTTAATGTTTCCGGACAGTTGAGAAACACTGTACAAGTTTGAAGTTGCCCAACATTCCTAAAGTGAAAAATATTATTACAAAAGGTTCCAGCTCATATTTTTGTACAGGGTATTACTTTATATATACACATCAGTTCTATATTTTCATCCTTATGGTTTGTCTTTTAATTAAATTAAGACTATTTAGCAGTGCTGTATTCCCAGTGCTAATTTTAATAGAAGTGCAGAACAAACATTGTGTAGTCTTTCCTGAAGAACACTCCATCTTCTATTCTTCTTCCATATCTAGATCAATCTTTAAATGCCAGAACGAAGCCACATTCTTGACTTTGTCGTTGGCCAAAAATAAGTCATTATTGGTACATGTTTCTGGTAATAAGCCAACATCCCAGCAGATGGGCCGGGCTCTGTGTCTCTCTACATTCACACAGTGTGTTGTTATCCGCAAAGAGCCTCCACTTTCACATTTAGGCACTCCGACTCTTAACCTGTTGAGGATCCTCCAAGCAGTAGAAGGACATTTTCCTCTTCCACGAAAACCCTTTTAAATCGAAATATTGGTTGAAGCGTGCAATTAAAAGAATAGTAGTTGCTTGAAAATGTGAAGCTGGAATGGGGGAGGGAAGAAGAGGAGACATTGGTGGGTTGTGTAAGTATTGATCAGTATCTTAAATCTTGATGTGACCATGGCTCTGTCTCCTCGTCCTTTGCTCTCTCTGCAGGCGTAATTCCTCACATCCACAAGTCTTTGATTGGAAAGAAGGGACAGCAGAAGACTGCGTAAAGAGGCTTTCGGCAGCCCGCTTCCTCCCTGTCATTGTACTGTAATTGGGACAGAAGAAATATGGGGATATGTGGAATTTTTTTAAAGGAATAGTTAAATGGAAGAGCATAGACAATTGACTGTAGACTTAAAAACATTTGTATGTTCTAGATTTAAAGTTTGACAAAAAAAAAAAAGTACCCTGTTATGTGGCAGCAATTTGTGTGTTGATTGGCTAGGTTTCTCCCATGTGTTTTATACAAAAATGGAACTGATAAAACCATTTTTTACAAAACCTATTCTTGTGTGTCATTCTGGTATACAAGGGATAAATCCAGTAAAATTAAATTGAAATGTTTGGAACAGTCACACATTCTAAAATTGGATATAGCCACAATCATGGTTAACTTTGTTTACTCTTGCTTATTAACATAGAAATCAAAGTCCAGATTTTGATGTCACTTAAAATAATTTTTATGAATTTTAACAATACTTTTTTTTTAAAAAAATCTTTTTGCCTAAAATCTTTTCTCTAAATTCCTATGCTGCACAAACATGGAAAGTGTCGCAGTGTCACCTTAGCAGAGATGCCCATCCTGAATTTTGCTGCTCACGGCTGATAATCTCACTGAAAGTGGTGGCTTTGCAGGGAATACTGCTGTATTATTGCACCAGCCCAGTTGCTTTTGTTTCAGTATTACTTTGTTTTGTTCTGAAAAATTCATCTGTAAAAAAATGCTAAAGGAGCAATGCTCCCTTGATTACAACTGGAAAGGTTACCATTTTGGTAGCCCTCTAAACAAGAACCTGTGTCTCTTTCCACTATTAATTTTCAGAACTGCTTTACGCAATAGAATTGTAGGCATGTTACTGATTAAACATCATGGCAGAATGATCTCAAATCTCCAAATTCTTGGCTTACCTATAGTTGTTCTCAAATTAATTTGAATAAAATGTTATCTCAGTTATAATTCCAGGATTGCTCTGATTAGTGATTAGTAATTTTAGATAAGTTTAGTTATAGTTTAGGTATATAAAACTATAAGGACTTGCAGTCTTTAAAGGAGATTATTGTTAAGAAATTGGGATTGAAGGAGGTCAAATAGGATTTCGGTGGTTTCTTCATTCCTATCAGTGTGGATGGCTATTTGTATTTTTTAAGTACTATTCACTATATTCCTGTGCATTGTAAGTAATTTTAAACATTGTCCTTATTAAAATAGCTTTCAAAAAATGCTGCATATGGTAAAAGTGAGTGAGGTGAAATTATTTAGGGAAGTTAGATGCAATGGCCAATTTGGATGCGGATGGGGACTTTGCGCTTCCATGGTAACTGGTAATCTAATAAAATACTGGCCTAACAAAGGCGATATTTATATAACAAAGTAGATCTTTGAATTTGGCCTAGGATTTCCCCACCCCAGATGCCCCTTCAGTAACAGTGTGGTAGCAGATGAGCACAGCTGTCGTAGGAATAGGGTGTCTCTTTTCTTAGGAACATTAATCAATACCTCTCTTGCGTAACTGATAACCTGGACTGACAGCTACAGAACAGACGAGGCTTCTGTTACTAAAGGCTCACCGGAGGTCTTTAAAAAGAGACTGGACAGTCACTTGTCTGAAATACTTGAACAGGGGGCTGGACTAAAAGACCTCCAAGGTCCCTTCCGGCTCAGTTCGGATTGTGGAACTTCCATACTTAAAATGCTTATTTTTTGCTGATGGATTAACAATGTCAACAATGCTTTGCTAATGAAAGAGGCTGTTTTCTAACAGATAAATAAAAAAGAAAGGATTGATTGGAGTGAAAGGTTATTTTTGTCAGGAGTTGAAAACAACTAATTTGCAGGCTGTTTAATGCATTAATCACCGTGCAGAAATTAATACACTTGTTGCTAAGATCTACGTGTTATTGTTACTTGGCCACATTTTTAGACAGATAGCTGAAATGGATGTGAGTGCAATGGAATACCTGTAGGTTCCAGGATTAATTTAATTTACTCATTATTTCTTAGGTGTTGATTGAAAGAAATACTAAAGGCCCACAATCAAAAGTGCCACTGTCTCTTGGACAGAAAGGCCACTGAGGAAAAAAGCCTGATTTTTAAACTCTAAATTATTTCTCATGCCAAAAAGTCTTACCTGACACTCTGGGAGTCCCTGCCAGTAAGAACTGCATGAGCTAAATGGGCATGCAAATAGCTTAGTTTACAACAGGGGTCCCCAAACTTGGCCACTTTAAGACTTGTGGGCTTCAACTCCCAGAATCCTCCAGCCAGCATATCCACAAGTCTTAAAAGTGGCCAAGTTTGGAGGCCTTTGGATTACAGTGCTGAGTCAATCCAGTGTTGGCTAGAAAAGACACTGGATTCAATTCTTGCAAGCTGTTTGTGGGAACATGGAGGCCTAGGTCAGCAACAGAGCTTCCCTGTGGCTCATTCAATACAAGATTTTCAGGAGGAACAGTGGGTCTACATCCTATAGCTTTATAACTAAAGGGTTGTTTTTTTTTGCGGGTGGGGAGGGAGGAACATAACCATAAAGAGCATAACTTCACCTGCTGAGATTGCTAGAAAAGTTAAAAACCACTTTTATCAAAAAGATGATAAAGTGTCTCAAATGGTTCCCCAAGGATCTTCAAACCTCCAGCTTCAGGCTCGGCTGTTTCACTCTACAAACCCGGTTTACCATACAGCGGTAGAGTTGAGTTTCCATTCTGAAAGAAAAATGGGAAGGTTTTTGGTGGAAATATCCATGGAACGCCCAGCTTGGCCTCCACGCCAGACTCAGCACCAGTTGAAAGTCCGCCCCACCATGGCAAAAAAGTCTTCGTTGTGCTGACTGAAATAGGTGCAGAGCCTCTCCAGCAGTAATTCATCCACGGTGGGGTGAGGCCGGCCTTTGGACGGGTCAAGGCAGTGCCGTTCTCCTGCGGTCTGGAGGCAAAAGAAGCCTTTGGTTTCGTTGAAATAGAAATTGTCGGGGCCCAGGTAAGGCTCCAGCCCTAGAAACGCTTCCACATGACGCATCTCCGAGAGCGGCTGCCGTATGAGGCCGCCTCCGTCCACCACGTGGATCTGTGTGGTCGGGAAGAACTCCAGCCACCGAGCCAAGTGCAGCGCGTAGAGGCTGCGTTGCATGGCCTTGTAGCTGGTGTTCAGCTCTTGACCCCTTTTCAGGATGTCCTCCAGGGACTGGTACGGTTTCTGCCGGGCTTTGCGATTGTAGAGGATCTGGGTGTAATCGGACACCAGCCTTTCCACGGGGTCCCGCACAATCAAGAGGAGCTTCACGGATCTGTCCATGGTGTAAATCCGTTGGGGAGCCTCTAGGGAAGCGAAGTAGCCGGGCGTTTTCTCCACGGTGATTTGAGTGCTGTAGGAATTGGGCATCTGTTGGCAGTACCAATCCAATCCCTTCTGGTAATTCTCTTCCAGGTTGAAGAAGTGGATCTCGGAGTGAGCAGCTGCCACTTGGGGGTGTAGACTCAGCATCTCCAGCAAGGCCCGCGTGCCCCCTTTCCTCACTCCAATAATTATGCCTTTGGGTAGCCGCTGCTTCCAATCCTCATCCAGGGCATCGGAGTCGTTCCTTTTCCACTGCTCCAGCAGGTCATTCACGACATCGGAGTCGTTCGTTTTCCAGCTGGCCTCCCAGCGTCCTTCTTGTGAGTAAATCTCACACACCTTGAGACACAGCAGCAGCAGGCAAACTCTGGCCATCTCTCAGCCTTCTCCGAGACGAGAAGCAACCGATATACGGATGCAGTACCCTGCGCTTGCTGACAGTTTGATTCCCCCCCCCCCCGCCTCCTTTCTAGCTAGGAAGGGATCCTTCTGTAGAAAACTATGTTCCACATTCACAAGGCCCACTGCCTACTGCTAGTATTTCACATTCCAGTGCCCAGACTCACAGCAATGCAAATTAAACCCTTCAGCGGAAAGACGTTTGCTTGAGGAACTTCTTGTCACCTGAAAAAGATAAGAAATATTATCACAAAACTCAAGTACCTTCCAACTCTTGTTATTCTGTTCCTGAAAGGCCAATGATGCAAGGCAAATCTAAACACGCAGGTGTAGGTTGGGTTCACCTCTTGGGCTAAACCAGGGGTCGCCAACCTTTTGGACCTCAGGGACCACCAAACTCATCATTTTAAATCCTGTGGACCAGAGACCCTGGGAAAATCCCCCAAAAAGTCTGCAGGAAAATTCCCCACCCTGTTTTCCTATTGATCGATCAGTCTTTATTTGGGATTGCAGGATACCATCTCCAGCTCTGTTCTCAGGGGGAGAGAGAGAGAGAGAGAGAGACTTTGGGCTTCATGCAAGGAAAGCAGCAGAAGCAGCAGAAGTCTTTCTTTCTCTCCCCCAAACTCTGCCAGAAATGAGTCTTTGCCAGCCTCTTGGAGCAGGAGGCCTTGCAGGGTCCCAAAGACTCATTTCTGGCGGAGTTTGGGGAGAGAAAGAAAGACTTTTGCTGCTTTCCCTGCATGCAGCCAAAAGCGGAAGAAGGAAGAAGTGGAAAGGAGCAGCCTGGTGGCCAGGCCAGGTGTTTGGGGTGGGTGGGGCAAGTCCCCCCCCCGCCCTTTCCCCCCTCCCCTCACTACCTTGTGTTGTTTGCAATGCAAGCAACGCAAGCCTTGTGTTCCCACAGGCCATGTGGGCGGCGCAGTCTTGTGTTCCCATGCAGCCTGGATTAATTGCTTTGGGGGCGACATTTCTCTGCGGACCACCAAAATTTTCTCACGGACCACCAGTGGTCCCTGGCCCACTGGTTGGCAACCACTGGTCTAAACCATCACATATTTGGCTTAGCATATTGTGTTAGTGAGTAGTGCGGTGGCCTAGAGGTGGAGCTCTCACCTCACAATCAGGAGGCTGTGGGTTTGATCCTAGAGGCACAATGAGAATGTATCTGCTGAAGAAAACTCCGCATTGGCAACAGGAAGGGCATCCGGTCAGTAAACACTCTGCTAGCTCCATTCAGACTCCACCCCGCAAAGGATTATGCGTCGTTAAAAGATGATATTGTGTTAACCCAGTTTGGTAGTTTGCAAACCATAATTTGCTATGTGTTTTTATAATTTATCTTTGCAAATCGCCCAGAGTTGCTTTATGGGTGACATGGGCAACATATAAATTTAATAAATAAATAAATAAATATAAAAACATAATAAAATATGGATGCTAGTTAGCTTTGGGTTTAATGAGTCAGGAACCTTGGGAAGAATCGCTGTATCAAGATTTTTAAGACTCAGGTTAAGTGTTTTTCAAATTTGTCAACATTGAGATGTGAGGACTTCAACTGCCAGAATTCTGCAAGCTGGCAGGGAAATTCTGGAAATAGAACTCCAGACATTTTAACGGTCCCAAGTTTGAAAAACCGATCCACATTATTGCACAGTTCGCATTTTTCTGTCTTTTAAAAAGCTTTGGGGTTATCTAGAGTTTTGCAGTCCCCATCCCCCCATGGCCTACTTTGTAAAAATATGGATTAAGTTGTTTGGGGTAAAGTCGGATACACACATATCCCAAAACTTTGGTTCCTCTTACAGTTTGCTATCAATATAATATACTTGGACTTCAGTAAGGCATTTGACAAAGTAGACCACAGCCTACTCCTTGATAAGATACAAGAATGTGAGATAGGCAGTGCACCACCAGATGGAGTCACAGTTGCCGGACCAACCACATTCAGAGATTAGTCCTCAATGGAACTATTGTCTACATGGAGGTGGGTTCAGATTCACACCAAGCTGAGGGGAATAGCCAACACTTTAGAACAGGCAGTGGTGGGACTTCAACTGAGATGAGTGGTGGGCTTCAACTCCCCGAATTCCTCCTCCAGTCATGTTAGCTCAAGAATTCTGGGAGTTGAAGCCCACAAGTCTTAAACTTGCCAAGTTTGAAGACCCTTGATCTATTCAATCTATCATCTGTTCTACCTATTCTTGCTCTCTCTTTCTATCTATTCTACCTCTCTATCTATTCTATCTTTCTCTTTCTCCCTCTCTCTATTCTATCTATCTCTTTTTCTATCTATTCTACCTCTCTTTATCTACCTATTCCAGGGATCTTCAAACTTGGCAGCTTGAAGACTTGTGGACTTCAACTCCCAGAATTCCTCCTCCAGTCATGTTAGCTCAGGAATTCTGGGAGTTGAAGTCCACAAGTCTTAAATTTACCCAGTTTGAAGACCCTTGGGTTAAGGGAACTATATATGTATAGTCCAAGGCAGAGAAGG
Source organism: Bungarus multicinctus (assembly GCA_023653725.1). Taxonomy (NCBI): domain Eukaryota; kingdom Metazoa; phylum Chordata; class Lepidosauria; order Squamata; family Elapidae; genus Bungarus; species Bungarus multicinctus. The sequence goes on along the minus strand of CM042837.1, from coordinate 3,139,796 downwards.
CTTAAGGAAGAGAAGGTGACATGATAGCATCCTTCTAGTACTTGAGGGACGGTCACAGAGATGAGGAGATCTCATCTCCAAAGCCCCCGAGGGCAGCATAAGGAGCAAAGGATGGAAGCTCATCAGAGGGAGATCCAGTCTGGAAATAGGGAGAAATTTTCTGACTGCGGGGGGGGGGGGGGGGGGGAATGAATCAATGGAAGATCTTGTCAATGCCCCATCCCTGGAGATGTTCAAGAAAAGACTGGACAGCCATGTGTCTGGGATGGAATAAAACCTTGGGGACCAGGGGAGACAGGAGAGCAGTCTTCCAATATTTGAGGGGCTGCCAGAGAGAGGAGGAAGGGGGTCAAGCTATTCTCCAATGCCCCTGAAGGCCAGACAAGGAATAATGGATGGAAACTGAACAAGGAGAGATTCAGCCTGGAAACAAGGAAGAATTTTCTGACAGTGAGAACCATCAACCAACGGAACAGAAGTTGCCTTCAGAAGTTGTGGGAGCTTCATCACTGGAGGCTTTCAAGAAAAGACTGGACTGCCATCTGTCTGAGGTGGTTAGGGGCTCTTGCTTGGGCAAGGGGTTGAAGTAGATGACCTACAAAGTCCCTTCCAGACCCATGGTTCTCTCTCTCATCCAGAAAATTTGAGTCTGTGACTGAGAAATGGATTCCCAGGAAGGCTCAGCTTAAAACAGACCCTTCACTCTCAATTGTGTTCCAAACTTGGCCACTTTAAGACTTGTGGACTTCAACTCCCAGAATCCCAAACTTTGCCACTTTAAGACTCTCTCTCTCTCTCTGCTTTCAAGCTGTAATGTTTTCTTTTCTACGCTCCACTTGGGAGGCTGCTAACGGCTTGCCAGATTCAGTGCCAAGGCGAATTCTTCAGTCCGCGTTAATGGAGCAGAATTGCACAACTTCTCAAGGCCTTGCGTGACTTAAGCAAAACACCAGGAAAATGCTGAATTTTAAGTGGACCCTAAAAGAGACTCTCCTCCAAGCTCTCAAGTTTCTCTCCATGCAGATAATCCTCAATTTAACAACCATAAATGGGAGCCCCAAATTTACGTTTACTACGTGAGACATTTTGTGAAGTGAACTTCTATGGCCTTTCTTGCCACTGTTGTTAAGTGAACCACTGCAGTTGTTAATCTAGTAATGTGGTTGTTAAATGAATCTGGCTTCCCCATTGACTTTGCTTTGCAAAAAATATGTGTTGATCCCATTGACCCTGCAAAGGTCACAAGTCACTTTTATCAGTGCCATTGTAACTTCAAACAGTCACTAATTGAACTGTTGTAAGTTGAGAGCTATACATACATAAATAAAAAAGTAATAATTCTCTGTAATCCTCCTGTGTTTCCCCTCCACAAATTACACCCAGGTTTATTTTCACTGCATCCTTGTAAATCAACTGGATGCTCAGTTTTGGTTTTTGGCCAGCATTTATTTAACTTATACTGGGAATTATATTATTATTGTTCTTATTTATTATTATTGTTTATGCAAACTTATACTGGGAAATATATTCTTATTTATTATTATTATTGGTTATGGAAACATACTGGGAATTATTATTTATACATTATTATTATTGGTTATTATTGGTTATGCAAACTTATACTGGGAATTATATTCTTGTTCTTATTTATTATTATTGGTTATGGAAACATACTGGGAATTATATTATTATTTATACATTATTATTATTGGTTATTATTGGTTATGCAAACTTATACTGGGAATTATATTCTTGTTCTTATTTATTATTATTATTGTTTATGGAAACATACTGGGAATTATATTATTATTATTTATACATTATTATTATTGGTTATTATTGGTTATTATTGGTTATGCAAACTTATACTGGGAATTATATTCTTATTGTTCTTTATTTATTATTACTATTGGTTATTATTGTTTAGGCAAACTTATCCCATGGCACGGTGGCTCAGTGGCTAAGATGCTGAGCTTGTCAATCAGAAAAGGTCGGTAGTTCGGCGGTTCGAATCCCGAGCACCGCATCACGGAGCGAGCTCCCGTTCCTTGTCCCAGCTTCTGCCAATTGAGCAGTTCGAAAGCATGTAAAAAATGCAAATAGAAAAATAGGGACCCCTTTGGTGGGAAAGGAACAGCGTTCCGTGCGCCTTCGAAGGCGTTGAGTCCTGCCGGCCTCATGACCACGGAGACGTCTTCGGACAGCGCTGGCTCTTCGGCTTTGAAACGGAGATGAGCAGCGCCCCCTAGAGCTGGAAATGATTGGCATGTAGGCGCGAGGGGAACCTTTACCTTTTACCTTACGCAAACAAAGCAGCAGCAGCAATTTCAAAGAAGGCGAGGAATCCCTCCCTTTGTGTTAATCCCATCCCCATTTTTGCTTGGTTAGCCCAGCTCTGTGAATTTCATCCAAACAGAAGAACGAAAGATACGGCTGCGTTCCTATGGGTGCTGACCCCCCCCCCATGCTTTCTCTTCTCTTCTCCCCCCCCTCCAAGATTCATGGAAACCTCACCTCCTTTTCCTGTTAAATGAGCCGCTCGGGGACCAGCCAAGCCTCCTCACTTGCGTGGATCTGCCTGCTGAAATTCCTCCCCTGAGCTCAGCCTGGCGTCACTCGGGGCCTTTGGATGCTTTGAAAGGCCTGATGAACTTGCCTGGGAGACCCTCAAGGCCCGTCCTATGCTGGCTGGAGAATTCTGGGAGTTAAAATCCACAAGTCTTAAAGTTGCCAAGTTTGGAGACCTCGGGACTAGACATGCCCAGTTTGTGCAACTATGCATCATAAGTTTAACCTCCAGTCCCCTAATCGTATCTGTTGCTCTTCTCTGGACTCTTTCTAGGGACCCCTAGCACACAGAATAACAGAGCTGGAAGGGACTTTAGAGGTCTTCTAGTCCAACCCCCTGCTGAAGCAGGAGACCCTATATTAGTGGTGGTTAATCTTTTCGGGTTCCTGTGCCGAAAATTGCATGTGTGCTCACGTACGTGCGCTCGCATGCCAGCACCCAGAAGGCAATGCGCCCCCCCCACACCCCCTGCCCATGCGCACACGATTCCTCCCACCGCCACCCCCTTACCTGCACTGCGCATCGGTGTGTCTCTCTTTTTCGGCCTCCTAGAGGCTCGAGGGAAGCCTCTGCAGTCTTTGGAGGCCGAAAAATAGGCCCGTTTTGTCACTTCCGATATTTCCAGAAATACAGGAAGTTGATGAAACAGGACATTTTTTTTCGGCCTCCAAAGACTGCAGAGGCTTTCCTTGAGCCTCTGAGAGGCCGAAAAAGGCCTCAAAATGGATCAAAAATCAGCTAGGAGGCGTATGCATGCGCAGGTTTGCTGGGGCTCGCGTGCCCGCAGAAATGCTCTGCGTGCCATCTGGGAGGGCCCTATACCATTTCAAACAAATGAAAGCCTCCAACAAGGGAGCACCCACAACTTCTAAAGGCAAGCTGTTCCACTGGTTAATTCTTTTCACTATTAAGACATTTCTCCTTAGTTCTAGGTTGTTGCTCTCTTTGGTCAGTTTCCAACCATTGTTTCTCATCTTGCCTTTTGGTACTTTGGAAAATAACTCAATCCGCCTCATCTGTTGGAAGACTGATATCATGTCTCCCCTAGTCCACCTTTTCATTAAACTAGGCGCGCCCAATTCCCGTAACCATTCTTGGTAGATTTTAGCCTCCAGCCCTTTAATCATTCTTGTTCCTCTTCTCTGCACTTTTTCCAGAATCCCAACATCTTTTTTTATATTGTGATGATCAGAATATTGTAATATTTCAAGTATGCTCATACCAGTGCAATATAAAACAGTATGAACCAGAGGTGGGTATTCAGCCGGTTCTGACCAGTTCTGCAGAACTGGTAGCGGAAATTTTGAATAGTTCGGAGAACCGGCAAATCCCACCTCTGACTGGCCCCGCCCCCATCTCTTCTCCGCCTCCCATTGAGTCCCAGCTGATTGGCTGGGTCTCCTTTTGTTACCCTGCACAGGAGAACGGAGCTGGAAAGCAGGTTAGTGGGGCAGGAAAGGAATGGAGATTTTGCAGTAACCTTCCCCTGCCATGCCCACCAAGCCACGCCCTCAGAACACCACGCCCACCAAGCCACGCCCACTGCTGATTGGCTGGTTCTTCTTTGGTTGCCCTGGACAGGAGAACGGAGCTGGAAAGCAGGTTAGTGTTGTGGGGAGGGAAGAGGGATTTTGCACTCCTTCCCCTGCCATACCCACTAAGCCACGTCCACCAAGTCATGCCACACCCACCAAGCCCCACCCACTGAACCAGTAATAAAAATTTTAAAATAAAAATGGAGATTTTGCAGTAACCTTCCCCTGCCATGCCCACCAAGTCACGCCCACAGAACTGGTAGTAAAAAAATTTTTTGAATCCCATCCCTGGACTATGAATACTTGACTTTTCCAGGGTTCTTGCTATTATTGCTGTAGGAATAGGATAGCGACTAGACAGGAACAGATTTTAGAGGGGGAAAAAAACTGACTTACAGAAAGTGTTATGGCAGAAGGCAATAAAATAGGAAGGACGCTGGCCTGCACTTGAATTAAACATCCACCCATCTGGCTTTTCCAGCCCTGTCTAAGGATGCAGGGGTTGAATGGGGGCCCGGCTGCATGTTGACACCAAGGACTAAATCTTGAACTACCCAAAGCATGGAAAGGGACAGCAAGGGAGGTTGGGTAATGCTTTTCAGGGGCCTCTTCAGAAGTTGTTTTGAAGCTTGCTCTGATCTAATGAGAAAGATCCCCCCATGGGAGAAGTTTTCCACTTCCTAACCCTGGCTAATGACAGGGTATGACATGTTTGGGGTCCCAAGAGCAGAGCGTGGAGGTGTATAGATTGTCACCAGGGTAACTGGAGCAGAGATATTGCCAAGGCAGCATGAGAGATGGTTCCTGTGTTTTCTAGGAAGGCAGAAGACTTGAAGGGTGGAAGCCATTGAAAATGGCTCAAGTGGGGCTCTCGAATTTGGGCTGCGGGAAATCAGATGACAATAAAACGGGGGAGGGGGAACTATGGCCCCTTTACAACCTGTGGACTTCAACTCCCAGAATCCCTGAGCCAGCACGTTAATTTACAATTAGCTGTCCCAAAGGTGCTTTTTTTTTTCCAAGAGGCAACTGGACTTTTTTGTTTTTCTTTGAAGACATTTCGCTTCTCATCCAAGAAGCTTCTTCAGCTCTGACTGGATGGTGGGGAATGGAAGGGCTGATACTTTATGGAATGGAAGGATTTATAGGATTTAATCCTTCCCTTCCCCACCATCCAGTCAGAGCTGAAGAAGCTTCTTGGATAAGAAGCAAAATGTCTTAAAAGAAAATCCAGAAAGTCCAGCAGAGACGGAAAACTATATCTGTCTTATCTATCTTATCTTATCTTATCTATCTATCTATCTATCTATCTATCTATCTATCTATCTATCTATCTATCTATCTATCTATCTATCTATCATCATCATTCTTTCTCTCTCATCTATCATCTATCATTCTCTCTCATCTATCTATCTATCATCTATCATTATTTCTCATCTATCTATTATCTATCATTCTCTCATCTATCTATCATCTATCATTCTCTCATCTATCTATCATCTATCATTCTTTCTCATCTATCATCTATCATTCTCTCATCTATCTATCTATCTATCTATCTATCTATCTATCTATCTATCTATCTATCTATCTATCTATCTATCTATCTATCTATCTATCTATCTATCCATCCTCTCTCTCATCTGTTTCTATCATCCATCTATCTTTCATCTGTCTGTCTACATGTCTGTCTGTCTGTCTGTCTATCTATCTATCTATCATCTATCTCTCAACTCTCTCTCTCATCTACCTACCTACCTACCCCCCCTTATACACACAGAGAAATAGAGAGAGAGACAGAGACAGATTAGATAGATAGGGAAAGAACATTCCCCACCACTGTCCCAAAGGTGTTTTTTCAAGAGGCAACTGGACTTTCTGGTTTGTTCTTTGAAGACGTTTCACTTCTCATCCAAGAAGCTTCTTCAGCTCTGAAGAGCTGCTTCTTCTTCTTCTTCACTTCTGAGAAGTGAAACGTCTTCAAAGAACAACCAAAAAGTCCAGTTGCCTCTTGGGGAAAAAAAGCACTTTGGGACAACCAGGACCTGGAGGATGGAGAAGCTCCATAGACATCGAGCAAAGTCAACCTGTAGGCACACGGGAGGTTGAGAGGTTTTTCAAGGGTGGTTTTTTCCCCCCCAAAGGAATAAAAGAATAAAAGAAAAGAATAAAAGAAAATATATTAAAATAAAATAAAAATAAGAGAAAATAGAATAAAATAAAATAATGAATAAATTAAAAGAAAAGAATAAAAATGAAAACAAAAGAAAAAAGAAAAGAATAAAAGAATAAAAATAGAAGAATAAAATAAAAGAATAAATAAAAGAATAAAATAATATTAAATAAATCAAATACAGGCTAGTCCACGATTTGTAACAGTTCATTTAATGACCGATTGAAATTATAACGGCACTGAAAAATTTTGTTTCACACTTACGACTGTTGGCTGACTGTAAGCTGAAGGCATAAACGGGTCCAGTATCTGATTTTTTAAAAAAATACAGGTGGTCCTGGATTTACGACAATTCATTTAGTGACTGTTCGAAGTTGCAGCAGCACTGAAAAAACTGACTTACGGCCGTTTTTCACACTTGCGACCTTATGTTCACACTTCACTTCACAATGGTGGCAAGATGGGTCAAAAAATGGGCCAAAATTCACTTACCGTATGGAAATTTTGGGCCCAACTGCGGCCGTAAATTGAGGACTACCTGTCTAAACGACGCTATGCTTCAATGGTTAGATAACCTAGACGCTGATATTTGAACCCAGGTCTTTTTAACGTTTTTATTTTAATGGGTCCTGCTAACCCAGTTGAAATGTTAATCTATCATGGCTAGTCCATGTATGAGACGCCATACACTAAATAAATAATCTCACACTCCCAGCAGCAGACAATACATTTTTGCAATAAATCAATTAGAAGCAATTCCCAATCAAAATCTGTTCCCATTTTTTTTCCCCTTGAGAGGACATTGCGCTCCAGCTCTTATGACCCTCATGGCATCAGGGACGATGGGAACTGTAGTCCCAACAACATCTCTAAGGTCACAAACTCCCTTTCCCTAATTCATGGGGAGACGAAGTCTAGTATAATATTATCCTCAATCCACCACATTCATTCAGAACACAAACAAAATGAAAACTCAAGATTAGTAGAGTCTCACTTTTTAAATAAAGAAGTGAAAATTGTCTTTCTCTCCAAGCTCTTAATTCTTTTTGAGGGGTATCTACCCTGTTCCATTATCCAGCCTAGCTTGGAACTGGCAGGGTTTTTTGCAAAGCAGTTCAAAAAGAGAGAGAAGCAACCAGTTTGCATTAACAATACTAACTATTGTTAGTCTTTTTGTAGGGCACTAAAGGACAGGGACTTAAATCTGCTCGTAACAAGCAAAGCAATTGAAAAACCCCAGCCACTCCATTCCTTCCATAGATCAAAGGACTTCCCAGTTCCCTGTCTTGCTCCCTGATTTATCCAAAATTCTTACCTTTTGCAACTGAACCACAGCTACAGGGCTCACTTTGCTTCTGTCCAGGTGTGTGGTGCCTTTGTACTAATTCTCCAGCCCGCCCTCAACACCAGGCAATCTCCTGGCACTAATCCCATCCTGCTCTTCCCTTCCTTGGGGGGAAGAAAGAAATTACTGCAGTCTTCAGGGGACAAGGCGATTGAGAACAACAAACCAAACCCTGGTTTGAAACAGCCAAGCAAGGCAGGAGCAGAGCTACTGAGATTCGGAGCCAACAAAGGTAGACATCAGGAAAAACCACCCGTATCCACAGTGGAGTTAGGGCAAAGGGATGCAAAGACCTCAAGGTCTCCAGGACGTTTTCTCAGCAGAGCGGTGGCCAGGAGTAAAGGATGAGGAAGAAGCAAATTTGGAGCTGGCGTCTTTGCTGTGGCTAAGTCCAAACGCAGAAAGGGGTTGAACATTGAATGGATGAGGCAGTGAGAAGCATTATTTGACATTCAGGGGTGGCACAAGGACTGATTATCCCCAGCTTAGGACCTGTGGCCTCCAAATTTTTCACTGTGATCTATGTACCCTGTTTCACCAAAAATACAACCTACCCCAAAAGTAAGTCCTAGCTTGATTTTTACACGTGCACTCAATATAAGACCTAACCCCCAAAATAAGCCCTAATTAAGACTCCACCTACTCCAGAGTGGACAGGTAAAAATTAAGCTAGGATTTGAGGGTGGGGGGAGTGGAGCTGGCCTACTACTTACCTTCGGACAGTTGTAGCCAGGCCTCGCACACCCCAACACCTGCCTTGCTGGCCCATTTCTGCTGCAGCCGGCAAAGCTGCCAAGGCTTTCCTGAAGGCCTCTGTAGCTGATAACAAAGCTCTGGATTGATCCAGAGCTCTATTATGGGAAGCAGGGGCCATCAGGAAAGCCTTGCTGGCCGCAGAAGAAGCTCCTGAAGGCCTCTGACAGCGAAAAGGAGGCCAGGGGCGACACGTGCAAGTGAGGTTAGTCAGTAGATGGCATCCCCTGAAAATAAGACCTGGTGCCTTTTTGGGTGGCGAAATAAAAGACAGGGTCTTATTTTCGGGGAAACGCCGTCGATGGACTCCTGCTCCAGAAGAGAATGGAAAATAAAGACACTTCATTTAGATTACTGGGATGGGGTGGAATGATGGGACTTCCTACACAGGAGGTCCTCAGCTTACAACTTAGCAACTGTTCAAAATTACAACAGCACTTAAAAAAAAGTGACATTTTTTTTCACACTTACGGCCGTTGTGGTATCCCATCATGGTAGGTAAAGCGATTTACATTTGGATGCTTGACAACTAGACTCACATTTATGACGGTGGCAGTGTTCCTGGGTCATGTGATTTTCAATGTCACTGTACACATGTTGTTCATTGACAATAAACGTTGGATTGATTAACTTTTCTAACCTTTTGACAAGCAAAGTCAGTGGGGAAGCCAGATCCACTTAACAACCGGGTGACTAATTTTGAACAACTGTGGCAAGGAAGGTCCTAAAATGGGGCAATATTTGAAGGACTGCCACCAGAGAGAGGAGGGGGTCGACCTGTTTTCCAAAGCACCCCAAGGCCAGGCAAAAGAACAATGGGTGGAAACTGATCAAGGAGAGATTCAACCTAGAAATAAGGAGGAGTTATCTGACAGGGAGAGCAATCAACCCATTTCAGAGGGTTGTTTGTGTTTGTGGGGGGGCTGGGTCAGAACACACCTGCATTTGTAAATGCTGCTCTGACCTGCTCCCCAGGGCAAAACTTTCACAGCTGAACAAAGAAGCGATGTATTTTTGGGCTGAGGTTTACCTAAGCATATCTCCTGCCTCACTGAACGAAGCATCAGGAAGTGAATTCATGCCAAGAGTGAATTGCAGATGAATTTTACCATCCTGGGTTGGGTTGCAAAATGTCCTTCAGTGGCCCAAACCAAATAAGGTTGCTTAATAAGTTCAGGAATGTATCTCTGGGCATGCTGGCTGTCAATTATTATTATTATTATTTTTTGGGGGTGGGGGTGGGAGGAAAATGTCAAACTTCCTTAAATTGAGCTTAAATCTTGGTTCAGGGCAGCAAAATGGAAGTGACTTGTTTGTTTTCTTGCAGATTGCTTTTATTTATTGATAGGGCTGCCTAGCTCAATGGTTTACAGCCCTCCCTAAGCGGTTTAGAGCATCACTATCTTGCCTCCAACAATCTGGGTCTTCATTTTACTCACCTTGGAAGGTTGATCAGCTTTTCATCTTCCCGAGATCGGTAAAATGAGGAGCCAGATTGTTGGGGGGGCAACAGGCTGACTCTGTAAACCGCTTAGGGAGGGCTGGAAAGCACTATAAAGCGGCATATAAGTCTAATCTAGTGCTATTGCTACCTTCCCTTCTTTTCCCCTTCCTTCCTCCCTCCCTCTCTCCCTTCCATGCATCCTTCCCCTCCCTCCCTCTCTGTGGTTAGAATGCAGTATTGCAGGCTAATTCCGCCCACTGCCAGAAGTTCGATTTTCACCAGGCTCAAGGTTGACTCAACATTCCGTCCTTCCGAGGTCGATAAAATGAGGACCCAGATTTGCTGACTCTGTAAAAACTGCTTAGAGAGGGCTGTAAAAGCACTGTGAAGCAGTATATAAGTCTAAGGGCTATTGCTATTCCTTTCCTTTCCTTCCCTTCCTCCCTTCCTTCTAAAGGTTGACTCAGCTTTCCGTCCTTCCGAGATGGTAAAATGAGGACCCAGATTGTTGGGGGGCAAGAGGCTGACTCTGTAAACCGCTTAGAAAGCTATTGCTATATGTGACCTTCCAAGCTAGCTTCCAACAATCAAAGTCAACGGGGCAAGCTGGATTCGCTTAAGAATTACAGCGATTCCTTAATAATCATGGTGAAAAGGTCATAAAATTGGTTGCAATTCACTTAGCAACCACATTGGGTGGCAACAGAAATTCTGGTCCCAATTCTGATTGTAAGTCAAGGACCACCTCTATCATCTTAAGTAGGGGGAGGGAATCAAAACCGAAACCAACAGAGTATGAAAAAAAGTGATGTATTTCCTAAAGTCCCATTGACACAACCCAGAAATATTGTACATTATGTATTAGATCACACACACACACAAACATACACACACACCCGAGTGAAAGGTATATGAAATGTAACCTGGCTGGTTCTCATTCCTTTGTGAATTCCATACGGTGAAAAATGCACTTTGCACAACAATGGGTCAAGCATTTCTCTCTTCAGGCAATATATACTCCAGTCCTAAATGCTGGAAAATCTCTTCCTCGGAGGCAGCGGGCAGGAAAGTTTTCTGAGGGATGGGCAAAATAAGTAAATAAATAAATACATATATGTTAATCGATCAGTGAATATATATATATATATATATATTTGGCATCCTGTCCAATGCTTGGCAAATTCCCCCATAGCTAAATTGCCTAGATCACCGCCCATACATGTATGCTTCATGCACAATCAGGGACTTTATTCATAGCTTGTGCTAAACCAGGTTTTAATTGTATTGGTTGGAGAACTCATGATTGGCAAACTGAAATGGCTGGATTTCAGAGAAAGGCCAGCCCTAACTAACTAACTAACTAACTAACTAACTAACTAACTAACTACTCTTACTTACTTACTTACTTACTTACTTACTTACTTACTTACGCATGCAGCATGGTGGCCTAGCAGTGAACCTAATCGCTTCCCACTTGGAAGGTTGAGAGTTCAATCCTAGGTAGTGGTAGATATTTCTCTCCCCAGGAACAAAGAAAAAAATATCTGCTGTGAACTCCGCATAGGTGTCAGGAAGGGCATCTGGCGAGCAAATGCTCAGCTCCATCCAATTGCTCATGACTCTATCCCGAATTAAGGGATTACAAAGTTGTAAAAGGGAGTTTTATTTATTTATAAAATTTATTGGTGCACATCTTATCTCTGGGTGGTTTACAATCTATATCATCTCTATGTCATGCCCCTGTTGGAGTCTGACTCCGAGGGAGAGATGGAACAGCTGACAAGGAGTGGGAGTTGTGGAGGAAACTGGGGAAGGGCACAGGCCAGATGGGCATTCAGAGGAAGACCCAGGCCCAACCCCTCTTCATCCTAGGGCACACAGCGAGGAGCGGATAAGAGAGAAATGTGAATGGCATGGTCTACAGGGGAGGAAAGAGCCCTGATCCCCTTCATGGGCTGCAGCTGGGAGGACTGGTTAAAAGGACAAACTGCGTATGGCAAAGATGCTGGAAGCAAAGCATGCATTCTTGTCGAAGCTTATCTGTGTTTTGGCTTCCTCCCAACTGTGGTTGCTGTGTTATCTGGTAAAAGTCTGCAATTAATCATCCTTGCCTGCCGTAGTAATTCCTTCAGTGTGGTGTGTTGGGTTTTTTATTTTGAATTAACTTTACTTTGGGGGCGGACTGCATTTTCTCCCTTTGTAAACTGTTTTCTTTAAGAGTTTGGTATCCAGCCAAGGGTAATTGGACATTGGGGCCAAGTTGGAGACATTAAAGGGACTTTCTTCTATTTTTGTGACTTGGTTATTTTTGTGTCACGCTCCGGGGCATCACACTCTATCTCTGTCTATTTGTCTCTATCATGAACTCTGTCTCTATAAACTCTTCTCTGTGTGAATTCACACACCCCATTTATCTCTCTACCTACCTACCTATCATCGTCTATTTCTACACACACATTAATACCAACTGCTAAAAGCTACTAAAATCCAATTACACATGTGGATGATGGGGGCAGGACAGGGGGAAGGTGGGATCGATTGTTACTTGATCAACTCCCTCCACTGTGATGCTCCCCATTTGGGGGTCCCAAGCCAGAACTGGCCAGGCCAGGTCTTTAGACCCCTGCAAAAGGTCAGGAAGGTTAAGGGAGATAGGGAAGAAGGAAGAGGTTCCCGATGGATTCCCTTTCTAGGTGATTTAGTCCCGTCAAAGGACCCAGAGCTTGTCTTTATGAGTTTCTGATTCCTCTTGAGTACACAAACATGCCACAACCACACATTCTCACTTAACAGAGAGGAATGGGAAGTTCAGAGTTTAACAAAGGAGAATCAAACAGCCCCGTGGTGGAAGACTGGAGGGCTTATGGAGGCAGATCAGGAGAAGAACCAGGACATCTAAGTGTAAGTATCTATGAAGATTCTCAGTCCTTCAGGTTGTCCGAAAGGTGCTTTTTCAGGAGGCAACTGGACTTTCTGGGTTTTTTTTCTTTGAAGACGTTTTGCTTCTCATCCAAGAAGCTTCTTCAGCTCTGAAGAGATTCTTCAAGAACTTAAGAAGCTTCTTGGATGAGAAGCAAAACGTCTTCAAAGAAAAAACCAGAAAGTCCAGTTGCCTCTTGAAAAAAAAAAAAAGCACCTTTGGGACATCCAAGTGGAAGATTTCCTTGGTATTTTTACATCAGAATTTGTACCCAGGTCTCACTACCTCTTCTAATGACACCACCTGCCCTGAACCTTTGCAGAAAAAAAGAAGGACTAGCTAAAGGTGCCAAATCCAAAATATTCCTTCTTGAGATTCTTGCTCCAGGGACTCCTTACCTGCTCCAGGTGATAGAGGCCATGGCTGTTGAGAGTCATCTTTTTCTCCTTCTTAGAGAAACGGCGGAGGTCTCGTTCAAAATTCTGGGAAGGGAAAGGGAAGGAAATGAAAGGATTTTGTCCCAAGTGAAGTGCTGAGGGGGTTCCATTTATTAATAAAGGCTCCTTTGAATGTGAAATATGTGGGAATGGGGGAATTTGTCTAACCCATCTCTAAAAGATTACCTGTTCCCTCCCAATCTTTGAATCAGTTTTAGAAGGCTGGGGAATGAATTTACCATTTCTAGGAATGCCATACTACTGAACATCCCAAATTAGATATCCATTCTGATTGCTAGTGAGCAGGAATAAACCCTCAAACAGGTACTTCAAATATCCAGGTAAGACAGCTTTGAAAACTACAAATGTGACAACCAGATAATCCAAGAATTAGAAGAACTCTTTTGCTTTCCTCTAATTGCAATCTATCATTCCATGCACTCTGGAACAAATAAGAATAGGTCTTCAGTTTTGTTTTGTTTTTTACAGAAATCTGAATTAAATTTCATTTTTTTCCACCTTAATTCTTTCCACCTTGATTCTTTAATATATCTGTTCTGAATTTGATTTCAGTCTTCTGTAGTATTACAGAAGGAAAATGCCTAAGATTTTCTCTTCCGTAGGAGATTGGGCTGAATTTGAGAAAAGAAAGAAAAACATCTCTAAACAAGCCAAGGATGAGAGATTCTATTACAGGCTTATGAAATAGAAATGAGTCTTAATCCTTTGTACAAACATTCCAGGAAGAAGAAAGTCGGAGAGTTTCAAAGAGATCGTGGCCAAGAATTCAGTAACAATGGAGGCCCAGAGGGTTCCTATTGCAGCCCCAACATTCTGTACTCTAAGCTCTGATCCTTGGCACTAAAACTCTGGATGAATCTCTCTTCCACTCCGCAGGGAAGGGACCTGACCTTCTCTCACAAGGGTTGCAGAAGGATTGGAGTGTAAGGGTTAAAATGAACTCTTTGCATGCAGGAGCACCCACCATCTCCAGGTAAACTAAAAAAAATTGTGGATGGAATGGAGGAAAAGAAAGAGAAAGAAAAAGAGGAGAGAGAGAAAGAGAGACTGCTTCAAAATTTGGAGCCCTACTTAATTTGACATCCCAAATACCTGCATGGTTTAACTACATGATGGATGGAGGGAGAGAGATATCGATATAGATAGATAGATAGATAGATAGATAGATAGATAGATAGATAGATAGATAGAGAGATAGATAGAGAGATAGAGAGATAGATAGAGATAATAGTTGATTAGAGATATAGACACACAGATATAACGAGAGAGAGAGATAATAGTTGGTTAAAGATACAGACACAGATATATAGATAGATGATAGAGAGAGGTAATAGTTGATTAGAGACACACAGATATAGATGAGATATAGAGATAACAGTTGATTAGAGATATAGACAGACAGAAATAGTAGATGATAAAGAGAGATAGAGGTAATAGTTGATTAGAGATAGACACACAGGTAGAGATAGATGAGATATATATATAGAGAGAGATAACAGTTGATTAGAGATATAGACAGATATAGATAGATGATAGAGAGAGAGAATAGTTGATTAGAGATATAGACAGATATAAATAGATAGATGAGAAGAGAGATAGAGGTAATAGTTGATTAGAGATAGACACACAGATAAGAGATAGATGAGATATATATATAGAGAGAGATAACAGTTGATTAGAGATATAGACAGATATAAATACATAGATGATAGAATAGTTGATTAGAGATATAGACAGATATAAATAGATAGATGAGAAGAGAGATAAAGGTAATAGTTGATTAGAGATAGATACACAGATAGAGATAGATGAGATATATATATAGAGAGATAACAGTTGATTAGAGATATAGACAGATATAAATAGATGATAGAGAGAGAGAATAGTTGATTAGAGATATAGACAGATATAGATGATAAAGAGAGGTAATAGTTGATTAGAGATAGATACACAGATAGAGATAGATGGATAGATAGATAGATATAGATAAACAGGCCCTGCTCCCCAATTCGGACTCCTCTTTAATTTGACATCCCCTTAATTTGACTGCACGGCAAGTTCCTTAGGAGCCCTCTGACATCAATCCTTCTCCCAAGACCACACCCAAATGAATACAAAAGTCCAAACACCGGAGCCAAGAGCCCCCGTGGAACTCACCCGTGAGCCGGTCCAGCCGAGCAAAGCAAACGGAAACTGGCTGTAGGGAGTCACAACCAAGTCCACCCGCACAGCTTTCTGGGGACAGGAGGTGCCAGGCCCCACCGAGGTGCCAAGCGTCTGAACCCCAGTGCCCCCCGGATGGCTCCCAGCAGGGTCCCCAAGGCAGAAGATGGAGAGGCAGCGTTCGAAGTGGTCCATGGTGCTCGAACCGCCGCTAACCCACAGCTCTTCGTCTTCCAGGGAGAGCAAGCTGCTTCGGTGGAAACTGTGATACAGCAAGAAGCCCTGAGAGGAGAGAACCCCAAAGGCGATAAATCACGCCCAGAAATTTCAGGTAGTCCTCAACTTACAACTGTTCGTTTAGTGACCGTTCGAAGTTACAACAGCAATGAAAAAAAGCGACTCGTGGCCAGTTTTCACACACTCACGACTGCTG